>JAZHYW010015690.1:0-183599 GCA_037355805.1 Ixodes ricinus
CAAGTTTCAATGTGAACGTGTCTTCTTTTAGCTTGAGCTTTCAATCGTCTTCCCTCTCCCCGAATCCCATTGTAACCATAGCACTTTTTAGACATTTTATTGAACCACAATGTTATGTTGTTTTTCTTGAGTCTTATTGTGTTTTGCGCAAGAGCTCACGTCAGGAAGATATCTTCTAAGCTATGCGATCGTGCTCGTGCCACGGACGCCTTTGTATAGAACTCTGGAGTTCCTGATATTTCTATACTCGATTAGACCTCAAGATACGGAGTAAAATAAGTATGTCTCATCGCGTAGAATTACGAATTCCCACCTTTATGTGGAGCATTAGCATATGTGTGGGTGTATTTTATATAAAAAATACATGTTACATCATCAAGACGCACACGTTTTAAACGCCAAAAGCACCGCTTCGTCTTCCGACAACCAAATGTTGTAAGAGTTACTTTGCGCGGCGAATGAACAATGCGCTAAAAAATATTTTTTCTAGACGTGAAAACGAGTATAGTTATATTCTAATTATTGCGATGCCAGGAGCTCTAGAGTTTTGATATCGTTATATTCTGGCAGCGGATTATCTTTTGGCACACGATAGAATGATGTGCAACAAGGAACTCCGCCGGCATCCTCACGAACAAAATTATCGAAGAGAAAAACCTTTTTTTTGCCTCCCGAGAGTGTGACATCACTGGACGTATGCGTCTGTATCACTCTACAGTTGCTTAGATAATATTATTTTAAAATATATAAATTGTTCAATCGAGGGTGTTTAACAACAGGTTCTTTGCAGGAGCTTACCAAATGGGAGCCGCTGGCACAAAATGCTTCTTCTGTGTGGGCGTATGACCGAACCGTGCTGTTCAAATGCAAATAAAAATTACCAAGTAATAAAAAAATGACCGCATCTCCACATGGTGAATGATGTGTGATTGGGGCGAAGCTCTGGTGGTGGTGCTGATAGTGATTTTATTCTTCATAGGTAGTGCTGATGGTGCTGATTTTTTTATTGCTCATAGGTAGTGCTGAGTTCCGGGTTGCGTTTCGACTTCATTATTACTGCTTTATGGTCGGTGAAATGCAGAGCCAGTGGTTCTTCTAGCGGATCAGCTTGGATCCGCTAGAAGCCGTGAGAACGCATCTCCACCGCTTAAGTCAACGGTCCATGTCAGAAAGAGAATGTGTGGTATGGAACGTGGGTATATACGGATTTGAGCATTTGACCGCAGCGCCCTCTCGTCTATAAACGTTGAGCCAATGCATGCAAAGTTTAACGCGATTATATACGCATTCGACCGCAGCGCCCTCTCCTGTATAGACGTTGAGAGGCTACATGCAACGTTTCATCCATGACATCCCCAGCTCTTGAGTTACTACCACATCTCAGAGCCCCCTACTCGTCCCGCAGTCGAGGCCGAGTGGTTAAGGCGATGGAGTAGAAATCCATTGGGGTCTCCCCGCACAGGTTCAAATCCTGTCGACTGCGCAAACATTTTTTTTTCTTTTTATGTGAGCACGGACGCCGGACGGACGGACAAGGCTAGACCCTAAGGAGCTTCGCACCTAAAACAATATTTTGCTAGCCAGGATTCGAGCTCCGGGTTTCCGCATAACAGGGAAGGTCTGGTAACCACAGCACCACTCCAATATTTTTTCGCACTGTACCACACCACTTTGTCATTCGGCATTTTCTACCTGTCTCACAAATGTTCCAAATACATAATCTATCCAATGAGAGGTATTCTACAGCAGTGGCTCTCAATTTGTTGGCCTTTGCGGACCCCCTAACCGACTTAGAGGACATTCAGGGACCTTCACTGAGTACAGTTTTGATAACGTGAAAGCGCGCAGAAAAGGACACGCAAATCAAGAGCCAGAAAGAGGTTCTATATTTCCAGCTGCCCGGATTACGTTATATGTTCTTGATATGAACTGGCACTCGCAGTACACGATCGGTGTGAAAAGTAGTTTTGCATGTTGTAAACAAGGCTGCCGACGTCAAGCTGACTGGGAGAAACTCAAAGTCGTAAATCTGGCTCAACATCATCCTGTTTTGTGATTATGATTTCATGTGAACCAATGCAGAAAACGTGGTTTCATACTGGAAGGTCATCGAAAATGGCAGCCAGAGTTTTAGTACCTCCTCGCACATGTGAGGGTATTACGAAAGCACTCGCCTTCACAAATTGGTAAGAGGGCGTTGCCAGAACACTTGTATCAAAGATATGCTGCAGGAAAGCTCAAGCAGCGCGCCGTCTTCCAATGGATATTTCTTGAAATTAACTAATCATTCAGCCTGTGTTGGCACGAAGACGGCGAAAGTATTCTATTCTAACAATTTTGATATCAGGGGCTGGAATTCCTCTTGCATCGTGGTCCTCAAATTTCTTGGCAGATCCACTTCGGAGGACTCGTCAAAACTGTTCAGCTGGGAAAAATAAGTTCTAAAACCTTGTTTTTCCTTCGGCTGCTTCAAACATTGAGACGCTTCATAATTGCATCGATCTTGCATCGAAAAAGATTTAAATTTAAATTTTTCTCCGCTAACCCACAGTTGGCAGCCCCGTTTTTTTTAAATAGTTCTGTTACCGATTCTGTGCTGCGATACTCTGAACAAACGAATCTTACCGCACACCGCTGGATACGCTCAAGTTTTCCTATCTGATACTTGACATATGGATCCCAGATCACGTACGCGTATTCAAGAGATGATCGAGCAAGAGCCTTATTCGCGCATAATATAACTTCAAACGTTGTATATTTTTGTGCCCGTCTTAAAAACTAAGTTTTCGCAGAGCCCCACTAAAGACATTCTTTATATGTACCTTCCAGTTTAGATCGTTAGAAATTGTGACCTTTAAGTACGTAGCTAAAAGTTTCGGATTGTTGCAAAAAGGTGCACGATTATAGGAATGCGGGAATTTGCTAAGCGGCCTCTTCTTTGGGATTGTTACAAAGGTTGTCTTTGAAAATTTATCTTCATATCGCATTTGTGACACCATTCTTTATGCTTGTGCTCCTTTTTTGTGCCATTTGATGCTGTTCTCCCTTACCTCGAACTCTTTATTTATCATTATGCCGCTAAAGAAAACGTCTCACTCCCGTTGAACGACATAGTTACAGAACGGTAACGACTGCGTACCATGCTTCACGAAAGGCGTCTGCCCGAAATGATCCCTGTTTTGACGTGAGGGTGCATCTCAAACTGTCGTATTATAAGCTTCTGAGTCACCCATAGTGTGGGGAGATCGGACAATGCCATACTTTTTCTTCACTAAACTCTCTTACAGCGTTCTCTCTGCTAAATTGGAAACAGTGAGGGCTTTGTCCATCTTGGCCGTAACCGTTTTTAAACCAGTTTTTTTTAATGTTGGGATTAAGAGGGATTATGTTTCAGGGTGTGTTTATATTGTAAATTACTCAGCAGTGTCCACCAAAAAGGTGTTTTTATCTTTTAAATTTCTGTTAAAAAGAACAACATATGTAACGAGAAACCTCAGTGTGGCAAAGTGTCGCGATACAAGCGATACATCTTAAATGTATTTCACTACTGAGATACAAATACACTTTTCAAATGTATCTCGATGCAGAGATCTCAAAAATACCTCTAAGATACCATCGCGATACATTTGTATCGCGATACTGCCAAGCCCTGTTTCAAAGAAATGAGAGGAGAAATGAGGAACGGACAAGCGAGCTGGTAGAGATCGATCGAGCGAACTTGCACCAACACCACCTAGAAGACAAGGTCTGCGCACAACTTCATCGTTAAAGTTTAAAAAAAATCTTTTTTGCCACAGAAAAAATATTTTTGTGCCACAAAAAAAAAGTACGCGGTTTGCAGTGGCGTTACGTCGGAGGCCATTATTGTGGCCTGGCCAGTGAGCGTGTAACCTTTGCAGCATACATTTCGCCCCGTTTAATTTGTTTTTATTGGCAAGTACAAGTGAACATCAACACCCGGGGGATGAGACGAAGCAAAGTAAAAATCATGTATAAGTCTCTCAAGCGGATATTGCGCTGTTAAAGGAGACCGAAAAATCGGCATCTGCATGTAGAAAGTTTTTTCCGTGTGAAATTGCAAAGTATAGGTCCCTTTCCGCAAAAAATAAAGGCAACAAACTTGCCAAAGTCATCCTTGGACGCGTTGGCAGACAACCGAGTTAGCGACGCTATTTACTTCTGGCGTCGTCTCCTGATAGGCCCAGCTGGATGAATCAATGGATTTATGCAAATGGCTGCACCCTTCATAACGGGCGGTAGCTTGCGCCACCTAGCCTAGAAACCACAGGTGTGATTCCTCCCCTCGTCCTTCTAAGCCTATTTGCTTCCACTCTGCATTTTTGTAACTATCACCAGATGGTGTAAGATATCACCAAAATGGCCTTTTTAGGATTGAGCAAAAAAAAGAAAACCGTAACAACAACCACAGAGCAACCTGGGAGAGGCCGTTATTTTCTTTCGGACCGGGCGATCGGGGGAATGGCGTCACATTCCTTGGTCGTCATCTCATGAGCCATCAATGACGATGACGTTGACGTTGCGGACGCCGATGACGCCATCAGTGGCGTCACGTCATCAGTGACGTTGAAGACTGTGATGCCGGACGCCATCAGCGGCGTCACGGATGACGTCACCGACATTCTCCTCTGTCATCACGTCCGTGTTCCTCATGCTGTGACCAGGGTTCGTTCTACGTACATTCAGGGGAGGATCGGTGGTCACGAGTCGGGCTGTTACGCCGCACGGCGACGCTCGACGCGCTGACGACGCTCGCGCTGCGAGAACGGGCGCCTAGGAGCTGCGCTTCAGCAACAGCCAGTACGACGCTGCACCGCTAGTTTCGAACACGGGCAGCGGTGGGCTCTGCCCGTTTCGATCTGGATGCAAGCATCGTACTCGGGCGTGTACTATTAACGCGCGGTGCCCACTGGGACCGACAGGTTTGTACCACACTTCTGAGCCGGCAGCCACAGCGAGTGGGACGTCGCCACATTAAAACTGCCTGACCAATGACTCGCCTGTATCACCATGCTGTGCCTAGTTTGTTTGACTACATTCAATTTATTCAATTTTCCCCGATAAAATCCACCAATCTTCTAACCTCCTCTATGTGACTGATATTTTCCTCCTCGATTCTTCCATTCTCGCCAGCAAAACCCAGCACCCCCGCCAGGTCCGTTACCCTTTCAGGGACGGCAGGGCGAAGCCCCGTGCACTTCAAAACCGTATGTTCTCGTGTCTCACTCTCACTACATACGACAGATAATTTGTCTATCTTTGGTCTATCTCTAACAGCAAGGAGCTTCCACGTGAATGATCAAACACCTTTTCCTTTCTTATGTCATGTTTTTGTGAATTACATCGTCAAAGCTGATTTTTCTTGCATTCTTCTCTCCCACATTTCTTTTCTGCCTCTTTCCTCTTTTTCACTAACTAGTCTTGTGAGATGTATTTCACTCTTTTTCACTAAACTAGTCTTGTGAGATGTATTCAAGTATTTATACATAAAAAAGCTTAAACACTAAATTAACAAACCGAACCGGAAAGCTTACATTTAAATACCTGCATCTGCAGCAGTGTTGTAGGCGCTACCAAAAATGAAGTAACGAAATACGTTATTCCTGTGCTTGCGAATAGAAGGAACGCGCAACCAACCTACGTTAACTCAAAATAAAACGAAGGAGTTACCGTTACCGATAAAAAGTAACGCACGTTACTTTTGCGTTACTTTTATCTAAGATTGACGGTAGAAGTGCATTTGGCTGCAGCGTTGTTGGACACTGGGCAGCGGGCGTGGGGTTGGGTTTTTGCTAAAATGGTACTTCTTACACGGGGAAAAGACTGGCAAATTTTTAAGGCATGTGGAATGAGTGCAGTAAGTATAGACGGCACTTAAACTTCGTTTCAGCTGAAGTCCAGACGCAGCCGAAGCTACGAGCTAAGGGGACCAATCAAGGAGCGTTAAAGGCGCAAGTCACTAGGCATTCTCTGTTTGTGATTGGTTCAGCGATAATAGAAGACGTACGGAAACATGCTGAATACCATGATGGCGCCCTTTTGATGCTGTTTGATCGGTCCCATCAGCTCGTAGCGCCGGGCTGCATCTGGACTTAAGTATAAAATGGAGTATGGAAGCACAAAAAAAGTAAGTGTTTTTTTTTTGTTCAGCTTTTGGGAAGATGGAACAAGTAACGTAACTTACGTTACCCGTTACTCGAAATAAGTCGCGTAGGTACGTTACCCGTTACTGTTTTGAAGAAGTAACCAGTGCTGATATATGCAGGCAGTGTTTGCGGTAACGAGTTGTTAACGCGTCCCATGCGATCCCACTTGTAATCTTCCCACGCTCTTTTATCGAATTTCCAGTCCTAATTGAGCCTCTGATCTCATACTCAGTATTCCATTGCCGAAAGACAGTTCAGCCACCATTGCTCCTTTCCATATACCCCTGAAGACTTCGCATCTATTATATAACCATAGTGCCTCGAGTCTCACAATGGCTGAATTTCTTTCCTTTTTCTAATTATATTTTCTTCATGTTCCTCTAGACGTTTGTTTCCATCAATGAGCCGTACTCCAAGATGTTTGTATTTTTCTGCGTGGCCTATTTCGCTGTTTTGTATTTTCAAGGGTTCCCGTTTTCGACGTTAAACACCATTACTCGAGACTTGTCACTACTAAAACTGAGGCCCAAGCTGCCCCCTTCCTCTCCATATATTCCAGTTTATGTAATGTATCGCGGTTAACTGCCACGAGTACTATGTCGCCCTCATACATAAGTCCTTGAATTACATGTATTACATTTCTCCCTCCTTCCGTACAAATGGCATTAAAATCAAAATTGCTCCGATCCATTTTTTTTTTCATTGCACTGAGGTATACAATGAAGAACAGGGGTGGCAGTGGACAACCTTGTCTGAACGCTATTTTTATTGCTGCTTCTTGTGTAGTATCTGATTCCCATGTTTCACTACTTAATTGTCTGTGTACACCTGCTGCAGAAATCTAATCAGATTTGCATCTAAGCTATACCGCTTCAGTTGACCCGGATTGTTTTCTAGTTCACAATGTCGCACGCTCTCTTGATGTCCAAATAAGCTAACCATAGGAGTCTTTGACTCTTCATTGCTATCTCTATATATTGAATGATGTCTAATATGTAATCTTCTCGTGTTCTGTTTCTTCGGAATTCATTTTAAAGCTCGCTAAGAATTTGCATTCCTTCTGCCCATTCCGTCCATTCTTCGCATTCTTCACTTTAATATCTGCGAAGGTAATCTGTATAAAACTGAGGCTGTTATCAGGCTGTACGAATTGATGTTGTCTTTGTTTCATTTGCCTTTATATATATATGTCTCATTTTGCTTCGTTTCTAATTGTTGGGTTCATCTCCTCCAATAATTATTTGGTTAATCAAATCTCGTAATTTTAGTTTGCTTGTTTTCCCCATGGTCTTTTATGACACCCATGGCTATGTCATCCGGCCCTGTCGCTGTACCTGCTGGAACCTTACTCTCTGTCGGTGTCCCATTCTCTTGTGGACACATCTCCATCGTTACACTGCAATTGCTTTCCCCCGGCTGCTGTCAGTGGTTTCCACTCTGTCGTCTGCTGGCTGCGCCTATTGGGAGATGGCGCCACAAGCAGATAGCGTGGCTAACTCGGTCGTCCGCGAACGCGCCCCACGCCGACTGCGGCAAGTTGGTTATCTCATTTTTTACGGCAACCGAACTACGCTTTGAAATTTCACGCGGTGAAACTGCGACGTTAGCTCCGCCTCTACGTTCGGTAAAGGTTTACGGGCATTCTGTGAGGCGCTGGGCGCACAATATTTCCGCGCTCGTTTTATAGCTGGAAGATCCGCTTGTGCCATCCTATACACCGTCTCCACAAGGGCGCAGCCATCTTGAATGTCGTTCACTTCTGGTACGCGGTAAAACGATCGTTTTCGACCTCTCCACGCCGCTGGAAGGTGTTTACGAAATATGCGTGATTGTCCCGCATCGTTTGTTTTCCCTCGCCTATCTTTTCTCGCATATTACATGTTGACATGTTTTACTATTTTTCGTCCAGCATACCAGATGCGAAACCCACGGAACTGAGGGCGACAGGAAAGAGAAACGCCTATATATCTCTACTCGGTGACCTTTCTGCGACAGTTGCGATGAGAGGAGTGCGCGTGCACAGAATTAAACGACGCCCAAGCACGCGCTATTGTACCTTTGATTGCACAGCCACAGAAAGTTTTCCTCGAGTACACTGATATATTTCTTTTGGAAAAAAGGAAGGGGCGGGGGGGGGGAGTGGGGCATGTAACATTTTTAGGGGTATGCAAAAAACGTTCCCAAGAGTCATGGGTGCAAAACGATTAGGAAAGCCACTGCATGCGACTGTTAAAAACATCATATTTCGTCCACCAACAAAGACGTATACGTCAGGTAGATCCTCACACGTGGTGGTGTGGACGGCCCTCTACGCGGAAGCGCTTTTGGCCTTCTGATAATATTGACTCGTAGATAATACCGTGGGGGGCATCTCTGTCCTTTCAGTTCTTCAGTATCCCTGACTTCCGTGCTTAGGTATCTTATCTTGAAGGGTCAAACTGGGTAAGTAGTGTCCAGGCACACCGTTGTCTCGTCAAAGGCGCTATCGTGTCTGGTCTGCTGCGTAGATGCAGCTCCAAGCAGTCTGAAGCGTTTTCTTTGCCGCAAAGAACTCGAGAGAATTAATCGCTGCGATCTACGGAGGGAACTCGACCAATGACGAGGCCGATAGACTGCGCTGTGACACTGAGCACGACGTTTCACAATGCTCAGTGTCTCAACGCAGACTGTTGTTTGTTAGTGCCAGGTATTGTGAGCCGCGTGAAGGTCTGTTCCACATACCTGCGGTTTGCTTACGACCGAGTTCTTGTGATCTCTTGCAGACGAGAGAACACATTGGTACGGCGGCGCCATCTATGACGTGACCCTGCAATTCCGTTATTTTAAAGCGAATGTTTTGCGGTATTTGCGAGACCAAATGTACGTACACTATATAATAAAGAAGTGGTCGTTTATTACAATGTCAAAATTTAGAGCCAAGAAAAAAAAGAATCATGAACGAAACTAAAGGAAATATACTGAAAGGCCCGGTGTTCTATGGCTAGCCGATAGGTGGCGACAATGTGTTTTCTCGTCGTAAGGGATTTTACGATATTTTGAGGCAAACGGTCGTAAAGTAGTCGCAGCTGCGTGAACCCACCTCCGCAGATTGCAATGATTGGCTCTCCCCAGTGTTTTGCGGACAAATACACGAACCAGATTTCTTAGAGCCTAGTCATGCCACGAAACGGTGCCGCAGTTTTGATCAACTTTACAGTGCTTATAATGACTGCTTCCGTAGGGCGAAAACGGCGCGGAGTAGAAGGAAGGCAGGAGAATAAAGAAACAAAGCTGCGCAGGCGAGAGAAACATATCGATTAAGGCTTTAATCGCGATCAAATTTTTTAACCGGTTAATCGGTTTTTTAATCGGTACTCAAAAGAAGTCAGTTCCCAGCCAAGTGCTATGAGCAAGGTTCAATTCTCGCGCTCGCGAAGCGTCACGTGTTCGAGGATATACATTACAGTTCTGCCGAGGCCAGACAAACAAGCCGGGCCCGCAATTGATCCCCGCGCGACCGCGAAACTTCACGTGTTGAGGATCTATTACACATCCTGCCCAGGCAAGACAAACAAGCAGAAAAACAAGCTGGGAAACTAACAACGCCAAGGTTACTTGTTCCAGTATTCGGCACGTAAAAATGGACGAGTTCCCGAGTATGAAAGGCAATCTCGCTGGAAAGTTTGGGTTTTAAGTAAACTCCAGCGGTGAAGTTTTTAACTCGAAGGAAGTCCACTGCATCATCTGCAAAAAGCCGTTTTCGTACACTGGAAGCGTAAGTTCGCTTCAGTATCGCCTACGAGCGAAGCACCCATGTAGCTGCAGCAAGGACCATCCGCCAAAACGCAGACAACAATCAACGCCTTCTCATCAAAGTTCCTTTCTCTGAAAAAAAAAAAGAAAGCATCGCCCAAGCTCTGACTTCTTGTTTTCCTGTCGAAGAATGTGGACAAACTTCTTTGTCTTCGGAGCTGGAGCAAAAATATCTGTTTTTGAATCGTTGAACTATATGTATCCTCAATTCTAAATGTCCTTTGCGCCGTGTAACAGAGAGTAAAATAAGTCTTCAAAGGCAAGACGAGTTGCTGCATTCTTTTTAATATATTATTTATAAAAATTACGCAACCGATTAATCGATTAATTAATCGATTAAAGGGTGGCGATTAATCGGGTTAAAATTTTTAATCGACGCCCAGCCCTACAAATTAGTCGTAAGTTGTTTAGAGAGCAGGTGTATTGTCTGCAAGAGTATGGCGACATTGTTCCCCAGTGTAGGTTAGAAAGTTAGCAAAGGGGCATATAGTCTACACCCCTTATCCCATAAAATACACCCCAAAACTTCAGTTTGACATACAGCGCACTGACGTCGATGCGACGGTACCAACTTTCACGAGTGGCTTGAAAGCGGAGTTATAGAACTTACGAAGTGTCTAGCGTTACGTCCGACGTAACCCAAGTTACGTCCAAATCTCCGCCTTCCCTAGATTCACGGGGGAGAGAGAGGAGGGCGGGGGGGGGGGAGGGTTAGGTATACGCGTTTCCAGTGCTCCGTCCGGACGTAACGCTAGCCACCGCGTAAAACTTATTAAAATAGCCAATGCACATGTTAGTGACTAAAGCAAAGGTCGTTTTGGAGCGCAGCTCTTCAGGCCTGACCACACTAGCGTGAACGGCGCCATCAGGCGGCGCCGCCGAGCGGCACCGCTGCCCGGCGTCCCAACGCGAGGAGACCACATTGGCCTCCGTTTTGCGGGCGTCACGTGACAGCACTGGATCTCGCGATCGCGCCTCCCGTCGGATTTCCCGCTCTTTCGTCGTCTGCGCTTCGTTAGATTCTTCCGTTTTGGCTCTCATCTTTCGCGTATATCAGCATCGAAACCGCACTCGCTGCCTACATGGTAGGAGTCCATGATGACCTGGTGATCAGCGTGAATGTGATTATCCTAACCTGCTCGTTGATCTTGCGACGTCGCCGCGCTAGCGAAACGCGGGACACGCCGAGTGTGTGTGTGTGTGGGGGGGGGGGGGGGGGGGGAGGGTCGTAAGAGAAGATCGGTATTATATTTCGACTGTGGCAACTGCAAAAATGAACTTAGTGCGCAGTCGAGCTCGTGGATGTTTACCATGATGCTTTTTAACCCGAAACTGGGGTAAAAACAGGGAACATTTTTCCCTCCTAGTGCCCCAGTCTCAAAATAAAAAAAGAAGCATAATGAAAAAAAAAACGATTTGAAGAAATTTGTTAGCAGGCGCCATGAGATGTGGCTCTGCTAGCACATTTAACCAGTGTGTCGAACCGAAAAAAATACGGGTTCGGTTACGGTTCAGGTTCAGGTAAATTTATTTTGTTCCGGTTCAGTTCCGGTTCGATTAATTCGATCCGCGAACCGGTTCGTGAACCGGTTCGGGGCGCTGAACCGGTTCGCGAACCGGTTCGGAAATTATAAATGACAAATTGCAACATCAAAATAAATTACAAATAAAACATCTGAAATCAGCACATACGAAACGGGATACATCGTCGAAACTAGTAGTGCATAACGTTTATAAAAGCCTGTAGCCAATGCAAGCGGCAAACAACGACTGTCTGATGACAGGGCTGTCTGTCACGGGCGCTAACTCCAGCGTCTGCTGAGCGTTGGTTTGAGCGCACGCGCCCGCTTGAGTCCCATGACTACGCTGGGCAGGCGACGGAAGCAACAGAAGCTCGGCAGATCCTTTGTCAAATTTGAAAGTGCGCGCAGCTTCGCTTCTCCGCGAGCGACTAGGGTTTGTATCCCTGTTTTTTTTTTCCCGCATTTATCGAGTTTTCGGTACGAAAAAATACGGCATGTAAATCTTGACACTTCATAGCTCGATATACTCTGACCGGTGGTTGGGGCAGCGAAGAGCAGATATAATTCATGAATGCTCATTTCAACTGTAAATAAAATTTCTTTCTCTCCCTCAAACATTATCAAACTCCACAGCCTTTTCTTTTCTCATTCCGATGGAAGCAAGCTTCAAGAACTCGCGCGTTCTAGAAACGTGTTATGAAATGAGCACACAGCAGCATTTAGGATTTACGAGATTGTAGGAAAATAAAATCCCAAGACGCGATTTTTTTTTTTTTTTGCATAGCCTTTCAATTTTTTTTCTTCCGTGCAAGCCGCGACCAGCGCAATACTGGTTCCTATGTCAAGATTCATGGATGCAGCGTTTGTCAAGATTCATGGATGCAGCGTTTATATTCCTAAGACTGAGTGGAGAAGAAAAATATGTAAGCGAGGTGTGTGTCAGTTGACGGCACTTAAAAAACAAATGGCATTGATAGCACATTCATTGTCAACAGCGCGTGGCCGAACCGTCTTGACATGAGCCGGTAACCGTTATTTTTTTTCCGGTTCAGTTCCGGTTCGGGTTCATCGCGATAACAATATAACGGTTCGGGTTCGGGTTCAGTTCCGGAAAAAATACCGGTTCGGTTCGGTTCCGGTTCGACACCCTGCATTTAACATCCTGTCTTGTCTCAAAGCATATTACACAACTGCAAAGTGTATCGCGGCAGTTAACCTCAAATAATTTTCACTCCCAGTGATATATTTTTAGTTTTAATTCCACAATGTTAATAAATGTGTCGTAGTCGAAAACATCAAATCGACTTCAGCAGAACTCAATGCATCGAAAGGAAAGAAGGAACACTAAATCTTTTACGGCGTCTTGTTTCCTGTCGATTCTTATTTTTACGCAACATGCTCCAACATAAATTCTGAACCTTATGTTGTTGTTTTTGACAGTTGTGAGTTGCAGTCTGTTTTGCCTTGTGTAATCGTCTTAAAAAAAAAAAAAAAACTTTTGGGAGCAATTTTTTTTTTCATTGACACAGCACGATTTGAAAATAATTGCAATAATTTATTTTCAACTTTTGGCGAGGACAACGGCGCATGCGCGTCAGGTCTCCTGCGAGAACGATGGTTGCTTCCCGCAATGCTTGGATAGAAAATGCTGTACCATCGCGATTCATACGATTGCCAGTGACCTCCGCACTTCCCCGTAGCCCCGTTGTTCAGCAGCGCGTCGCGAATTTTACAGCAGTGTGAAATGCGGGACATTTTGAAAAATTTGTTATTACTTGCGGGACGCGGGACACGAGCCCTCGATGCGGGACGTGGGATACGAGCCCTCGATGTGGGACAGTCCCGCAAGTCGCGAGACGGATGGTCACCCTACGCCGCCCTCTGAAGGGAAGAAGGCGCAGGTTTTGGGTCCGGCCGAGTTGGTTCTACCGAAACACCGAAGTGACAGGTTAGTGTTTTGCTGCCCCGGCGGCGCGCCAGAGACGAAGTCTACATTCGAAAGTGTCACCAAATCAACACGACATCCTTCACAACACAGAGCGACATGCAACAAGTGCCACGGATGTGGCAACTGTGGCAACAAGGCACTTGTTGCCACAGTAAACTGTGGCAACAAGTGCCACAGTTTACAACTCCTGTAACACTGAATTAGAGCTGCGCTCTAATTCGGTGTTACAGGGAGTTGTAAACAGCTTTCACTTTTTTGTTTGCCTTATTAAAAAACATAAGTGTTTTATTTTTAGTCTTTGATACGTACTTTAGCTATTTAGTAAGTAATACTCTACCGTTATCAAGCCCTTCGCAAAAGTTTGGCCGTCAGTTTGACGTCAGTACGCAATATGTCAAACTCAAGTTTTGGGGTGTATTACATGGGACAGAAGGGTGTAAGACTACGCCCTTTTTCTTTAGAGTGTGGGGTCTCTAACGTTCATCACACAGTAACAATACACGACCGCAAACCGGTGCGATGCCTCGTCCAGATCGAAACGGGCAGGGGTGGAAATTGAACCCAGGATCCTTGGGTTCAATTGACAGCCCTGCCGCCACCCAGGATTCCTGAGATAGCGGGTGAAGCTAATTCTCGGCAGCATATCTTTATGATTATTAATATTACCGATTGCATTCGCTGTTCGTAAAGAAACGATATCTGCGTCTTGGCTCGGTTTGCGATGCCGCATAATAATCGACCTCTCTCAAAAGTACATCAAGCAACATTGGCGGTCGCTTTTCTTTTTTAGACTTAGGCTAGGTGGCGCAAGCTGCCGCCTGTAAGGGTATAGCTATTAACATCCATTCATCCATCCATCTTTCTGGGCGCAAAGCGTGTGATTAAATCCGAGTACTCGTCGGACGCTGACTTATCACTCGATGAAATGTAACTAGAAATTCTGGAAATGCTACGAATGTTCCCAAATACCGCGACCAAATGAGAATAGGACAAGTTTTGTGAACGCGTTGTGTGCGCAAGTCTTGTGAACGACCAGATGCTGATCTGTTTTGGTGCAACTTATGGCCAAGTCAGGTGGTCATGTCCCAGCAGAATATTTTGCCATTACATCGGCAAGGGCGTTCGCGTGGTAAAGGCTGGCGAGTACAAGCCCTTTGGGTGACGCTTTGCAGGCGCGAGGCAGTAATTTGGCGGCAAAATTTTTGTCTAGCTCCAAGAGGTCAAGCAGCGTGCCTGTCAGACCGTAGCTCCCATTAATAGCCTACTAAGACCGTCAACCTTGATGGCACGGAATGCAAGTTGCAAAAGAACTGCGGAAGCTCGCCGTCAGCGCGCGCTCAGCAGCCGCGGACACTAGCGCACACAGCTATGGCCGCCAGTGAGTACACCCTTATGGACGATAGGAAGCAAAGGCGTCTGGCCTCCGCCATGTCTCTGCTCGTGTGGACAACCCCGTGCAATTGCAAGCTTGCCAAAACTATGTTCACCAGTAAGCCGCAGGTGCTTGCGCGCATGTTTTTCACTTTACATGTAGCGTACAGGCTCTAGTGGCACCCAAGTATACTTGCACACAGCGGCATTGACCAAGAAACCCCTTTGTTGAGGTGCAATTAAAAAAAAAATGCGAGCGTTTACTTTCAGTTTATCCTTGGCAAAACTTGACGGCCTAGCTCGGAGGTTGTAATGTTGGCATAGCAACACCACGTACACTGAGAGGCCTCTCCCCTCTTCCTATGACGTCACGCTGTGGGCCCGGCCGCCTGACATCTAATATTTTTCATTCGTTCGGCATTAACGCGCGGAGTCTATGGCGTAGTACGTTTTGTCGAATTCAATTTTCAGTTTGAAGTGATTTCTGACTGAACCTGGGATAATCCGTTTGTGACAGTGTGTGCTGTGATGTGTACTGTGATCTGGAAGAAACGTGCAAGGAACGTGGGCAGCTGGAGACTTGCACGGAACGGAATTTGAGATCAGGATAACTAGTAAACGGCTTTGATTAGGCCTCGTTTTGTTGAACTTGCAGACAATATTTTTTTTAACAACTACGCTACTCTTTACTTCTATGTAATCTATGTAATCCGAAGTCGTAGAGTTTCACTCAAATGCACACACTTGTTCACCGCTTCCTTAACTGGTTTAGTTAACTACTGTAAGAAACCTGCCAAACAAAATGGCTCACAAAAAAAAAGAAGACGACGATGATTTATTGCGAAACACGCAACAATCTGGACGTTCTAAGCTCTATGTGCGTATTAAATACCTTCTACCCTTGAAGACTGCGTATTTGACGAATTTGACGACGTGTTTGACGACTGGCGAGCAGCATGGGCGATGAGGCCAGAACTTGCCCTGCGGCTCGGCTCGGCTCCGTCGAGCCGAGTAGAGATGACCGGGAAAGCCGGACAGATCGGTTGACGTCACGCGGTGTGGACAGGACGTATTGGAGAGGCCTTGGTGAGACAAGGTAGTGTTGCTCGAACCGCTACCTGCCAAAGCCACCTTCACACGCCTGCTGCCCGCGCATGCTGCATGGATCACTAGTCGGGACGCGCGTGCTTGCAAACATGTATACCAATGCATGGGTGATAAAGGTAACGCGTGTTTCATAGGCAGCCAACGTGGAGGATTCATTCTAATACACCATTCACACGGTCAACTTAAAGGTACCTTTAACATAGGTCTCTTTGCTATCGGCAAATCAGCCCGTGCTCTTGGGTCGCGAGCACACACCACGCGTGGGAGGTCGTTAATTGATTGGCCACAGAGAATAAAGGTCCCTTAGCTAAAGGTACCTTTAAGGTCGTGTGAATGGGGTATTAGATTAAGAACAGCGAGGACGTGGCTCATGGTCATGCCTCTTGCCCTGGAATTCCTATTTAGGCCCTCTTATCGGACCATGCTACAATCTTATCGGCTGCGAAGCGTTAATTGGATGCTGGTACTCGGAGCTCCCGACACTATTTAAAGTTGCGCTGCAAAGCGTTTCTGGCCATTTTTAATTTGTATCGCGTTCGCTCAGAACTTAGTCAGTGAAGAAATTTGACGTATTTGGAACATGCTAGGCAAAAGAAGTTAAGACTTTTGAGCACATCTTTTTATTGTTGATGACGTCTTTGGTCTGGACCAATAGAAAACCGAAACGACAAGAGCGTGCCGTAACCAGGGCTGGGCAGAGATACTCCAAAAAGTATTCGGTAATACAAATACTTTGCTACATCTGTTTTAAGGCATAAGTACAGATACTGAGATACAGTTGTCCTTTATGCAAGAGGATATCCCTGAGATTCTTAGGCAGAAAAGGCGAAAAAGTATTCCCGAATACAGATACTGATACTTATAGAAATACATTTGTTCCCGAACGAAGCTCATGGCGTATGCGAATGATAATTTCTGCTTGTACTCCTCTTTTTTCGTGCCAATTTATGCACTACCCCTTACCTCGAACTCCTTATTTATCATTAATGCCGTTAAAAAAAAAAGTCACCTCCGTTGAACCACATAGTTACAGAACGGTAAAGACTGTGTACCATGCTTGACAAAAGGCGTCTGCCCGAAATGAACCGTGTTTTGCCGTGAGGGCGCATCTCAAGCTGTCGTAATTTACGCTTGTGAGTCACCCATAGTGGGGGAAGATTGGACAACAGGGCCGTACTTTTTCTCCTCTCAACTCTCTTTACAGCGTTCTCTCTGCTAAATTGGAAAGAGTGGAGGGCTTTGTGAGAGGAGCTGATTTTGTTATTCTTGCAACCTTCTTTAAACCACAGTATTTTTGTCTATTTTTTAAATCTTGGTGACTGAGATAGGCATGTTATAGGGCGGGTTCATATTAGAAATTCCGAAGCAACTTGCACCAAACAGATATCTTTATCCTTTAAATTTATCTTAAAAAGGGCAACAGATGTGACGAGATGCCTAAGTCTGGCAAAGTATCGCGATACAAGCGATACATTGGAAATGTATTTCACCACTGAGATACAAGCACATTTTTCAAATGTATCTCGATACAGAGATAAATATACTCGAAAGTATCTCTAAGATACTATCGCGATACACTTGTATCGCGATACTTCCCAGCCTTGGCCATAACCATGCTCCAGCTTCCTAATTGTTGAAATTAACATTCAGTTATGAAGATGTGAACGCCCCACCGAGTTAGGGGTGCTTCAAGCAAACCTTTGAGCGAAATTCATGCGCTTCAAAGGATCAGAAGGGGTCACGTGCACATATTTAGCCAGTCCTGCCTCTAAAATTTTATGTCGTCATTCTCCGTCTGGAATGCAAGCAAAGGCATGGTCACAATCGCGTGGCTTTGGACAGTGCTCCTTTTGCACGAATTCTCGTAAAAACAAAATGATTCTGTTGGGCTAGGCTCACTTACCAGTGCCTTCGGTTTTTACTGCAAACATTTGTGAGACGGGTTATATATCTATGTCGTTACTGGAACGCTCGTGCCTCACACTGAAGTAGGCACGCCCTTCGAAGCAGAATTTGTTTTTCTTCGTCTCCCGGCTGTCACCCTTTCAAAGGGCGGTGCAACAACTCATGTACTCAGCGCGAATACCGCTTAGAACGAATCCTTGACGTTTGTGACCAACGAAGCACGCGTTCGTCCTTCACCTCACGCAATAAAAGTCGGAGAAAAAATAAAAGAAAAACGAGCAGCGGTAACACCCTCAACCACCGTGCCCTCAACTCACAGCCAAAACAAGCGGCCACGTTCTCTGGAACCGCTTATATGCCGCCAATGTTGATCCTAGCCACGCGCTGAGGTTGGCAAGCACAGGACACTAGCTGAGTTGCAGACATTGTTAGGGCTCGGGCATTAATTGTCGTCATTGCCGCGATTTGACACGAAGAACTACCCGAATCCTTATCGAGCTAGTAGGGGCGAAGCGGTATTCACACGAGGGAGAAATCCCGGGATTTCTCCCCGGCATCACGCATCCCACGACGAAAACGTCAGGCTTTGCGATGTGCAAAAGCCTCGCGTTTTCATCTCGTGATGCGCGCGTACCGGGGAGAAATCCCCGGGATTTATCCCTCGTGTGAATACCCCTAGACCTTGTCCGTCCGGCGTCCGTGCTCACATCGATTGCCATCCCATCTGTTTTCTTAAAAAAAGAAAAAATGTTTGCGCAGTCGACAGGATTCGAACCTGTGCGGGGAGACCCCAATGGATTTCTAGTCCATCGCCTTAACCACTCGGCCACGACTGCGGGTCGAGTAGGGGGCTCTGAGATGTGGTCGTAACTCAAGAGCTGGGGATGTCATGGATGAAACGTTGCATGTAGCCGCTCAACGTCTATACAGGAGAGGGCGCTGCGGTCAAATGCGTATATAATCGCGTTAAACTTTGCATGCATTGGCTCAACGTTTATAGACGAGAGGGCGCTGCGGTCAAATGCTCAAATGCGTATATAACCACGTTCCATACCACACATTCTCTTTCTGACATGGACCGTTGACTTAAGCGGTGGAGATGCGTTCCCACGGCTTCTAGCGGATCCAAGCTGATCCACTAGAAGAACCACAGGCTCTGCATTTCACCGACCATAAAGCAGTAATAATGAAGTCGAAACGCAACCCGGAACTCAGCACTACCTAGGCTAGAGCAATAAAAAAAATAGAGCGCAGCTCTTGAGGAGGAGGAGGGAAGGTACTGAAGGGGGTCATTGACTTCGGGGGGGGGGGGGGTCACGTGACCTCAGGGAGGAGGGTCACGTGACCTCGGGGGGGGGGGGTCACGTGACTTCGGGGCGTCACGTGACCTGGGGGGGTCACGTGACTTCGTGGCGTCACGTGACCTAGGTGGGGTCACGTGACGCCCCTAGGTAATGCCCCCGACTCCGGCGGGCTGCATGCAACGCGGGTTGCGTGCAACTTGGACTGAATGCACCTGGGTTGCATGCAACGCGGGGTTACGCCGACGCCGACGGGTTGCATGCAACCTGAGTGCATGCAACGCGCGGTTACCCCGACGGCGACGGCGACGGCGACGCCGCTCAAGCCGGAAACGGGCGCCTAAGAGCTGCGCTCTAAAATCAGCACCATCAGTACTACCTATGAACACAATCAGTATCATCAGCACCACCAGAGCTTCGCCCCAATCAACATCATTCACCACGTGAAAATGCGGTCATTTTTGATTATCACGAGCCCAATTCGAGTGCTCATGCAATGCTGGGGTTCAATCTATAAGCCGCATTCAGATATCGTCACTGGAAGACTGGGACGACACTGCGACCCCACGCTACGTCATCAAGTTTTGCAAAGGTGAGATCGAAAGAAAAAGCTCGTTTTTTTCTGTAATAAATTACACAGCAACATAAAGGTTTCTTGGTGAATGGCGTTGCGTTGGAATGTACTTGGGTCCCACTAGTGCCAGTAAACTCATGCAAAGTGAAAAAATTCAGCGGGGACACTTAAGACTGCTCACGCGTCAGAAAGAGAAAGCACCACTAGGCACACCTAGGGCCACTAAATAAGCTACGCTTCAGAGTAACGACACGTACCCATTTTGTGGCTTAAAATCATGGTTGCCAGTTATTTGAAGCTTTATCTGAAATAACAGGAGACGCTTTTCCGTCCTCCCCAAACGCTTAAACAGTTTGCGACGGAGCAAAGCAATATTACTAGAGCTTCTTAACACCGAATGTAATGCCGAGGAAGTCGCACTTTTGAATCATGACGATCGGCAGTTGTGTCTCAGCGTCCTCCGCGGCGGCGCGGAACCAACTACTCCTGGTTCGAGGCTAGCTCCGAACACGATCTGGGCGCTCGCTCTCCGCGGGAAGAGCGGCCAGAGTCATCAACTAAATGTGTTTCTTCCACCGTAGCTAGAACCGTGGAGCCGCCCTGGCGTCGGGGAAACGTGATCGTCTCGCACCTCGGAGGCCCGGGTTCGATCCCCACCTAGACCAAAATTTACCAAATTTTCTTTTTAAAGTCATTCATTTTCTTCTAAGAGCGCAGCTCGTTGGTGCCCGTTTCCGGCTTGAGCGGCGTCGGCGTTGCCGTCGCCGTCGGCATCGGCGTCGGGGCCACCGCGCGTTGCATTATGGGAAACGTCCCATAGTTCCTCCACCTCCTCTCTCCTCTTCTTCCCTTCTCCTCCTCTTAAACCCCTACCCCTCCTCCTCCCTCTTCCTCCTCCTCCCCTCCGCACCCCCCCTCCTCCTCCTCAAGATCTGCGCTCTAATTCGGCATTGCAGGGAGTTGTAAACGTCTTTCAATCTTTTTTACGGAAACTTCCCTGAGAGATTTGACGTCGATCTGAGCATATTTGACGTGTTTTTACCCTTTGCGCAGTCGGCCATTTTCGCTACCATCGCTTGGTCACGCCGCCGACGACGCCGAATTTTCACGTAAAAAAGCATGCTTTCACAAAAAAAAAAAAAACTATTTGAATATTGTTGCGCCGACCCTTTAAGCTGCTGCTCTAAAAAAAACGTATCTGAGTTCTTTTTCCTGCAGAACACGAGACACGAATCGCAGCGAACAGTAGAATGATCTTATTGATTGACGAAGCTTAGAATACGATTATAGACCGAAAAAACAAGCGATATCTGAGGGGACAATGGCTCGTTGTCCCCATGCCCGTTGTATTCTTCAGATATAGTCGTGTCCGTCATTCGTCATTCGCGCGTGCCATAGATGACGCCGTTTTGCGAGGTGCGACGTCAGCGGGGTGAGAGCGATAACGCGGCGTGGATGGGGAGGCGCCTGCTCCGCGATCACGAAAGTTTTTGAAGTGCGGCCGCCGCGATATTTATGTAGCTGCCGCAGTAAACAAAACGAACGCCAAAAACTGCTTGTACATGGTTCCCTTGTTATCCGCTTTTTCCTTATTTCCTCGTTAAAAGTAATTACATTTTTTGTGCAATACCTTTCTACAAGCCTCTTGTTTGGTAAGCAGCATCCTGTAACCGAACGATAATAAAAAAGAACCAATGTTAAAAAGAGCTGGAAATATCCGCATCCGAAAGGCCCCGTAAAAGGACGCATTTTTAACCTAGGATAACGACTTGTCAACGACCAGCAAACGTTGGCAACGTTTCTGAACTTCTGATTAGCATATTATAGATACCTCAGAAGCACTCTGCGTGGAGCACGGTACAACATTACCGACCGTTGATTATCTACCGCTTGCAAGTGTTTTCTATATAGCATAAACTCCTATATACTGACAAAGCCTGGAAGATCACCACGGGAAGCGGCCGCCGAAATAGAAAAGGGAGAGCGGCAGACAGCGGATGAGGGGAGAGCCACGTGACTGGCGCCCCGCTGCGGTGAGACGCCGAAACATACTTCTTCCGAGCGAACAAGTGTGTTTCGGGTCCTCGCCGCTGCAAAAGCTGTGCGCTGACGTCCAGGTTCTCCGAGAAATGGCTCTTTGATGCTCTTTGCTACCAGATCCTCGTGCTCCAAATCTGCGATTTCGCACTCTATGGCTCCGTCGTCGAACTGCCAGGCTTTGTGAGTATAGAGGAGGCTATGTTCAGTGCTCCCCAAACTTAACGCCGCCACTGGGTTCCGAAACATCGAGCTCCTGTCGGCTACTTACTGTTAGATTTGTCATCAAATCGTTCGGGATGCCTTCTCAGGATGGGATAGAAATCGGGAACCCAAACATTCTTCAGACAGTTCAATCGGCCGCCGCAGGGACTATCAGAAAGGGCAAATGCCGGGACGGCGGTAAGTTTGGAGCGCACTTTACATAGATACAAACATGTTATCGGGTAAACGAACCCAACGAACTGCGTTATCTGCAGCGGCCGATAGCGGTCTGACCCGCGCACCTGTGGAGGCCTTTTTATAGCTGCAGGCTCCCGCATTATTCTTCAGTTCTCAGTTTGGAAGCGTGCGTTTGGCGCCGGAATGTGGAGTTACGCGGCCGTCTTCATTTACACGGCGGTAATCGCCTTGTTAATCGAAGCACTTCGTCGCGTCGTAAGGTGAGCGCCGTACACCGGGTTTGAACATCCTCTACAACCGACAATCGTGACGTACACAGCCCCTTTGGCGAAGAGTACGGCGCAGCCTATATGGGACGCAAGTTCGTCTGCTTCTGGCACAGGGGTCGCGATGATGTCAGAACACAGAACGCTTATTGGCTGATGGAATATATATATATATATATATATATATATATATTTATATATATATATATATATATATATATATAGATATAGATATAGTGGGTAGACCTCAAGGCATGTAGCATTGCGGTCTACTCACTATCCTTCCAATCAAAGCCAATTAGAACTCAACGCCGTTCTGACGTCATCGTAACCACTACGCAAGATGCAGACGACTTGCTATCCGCATAGGTTTTGCTGAAGGTTAAGAATAACGGTGCGAGCTCGTCCCCAAAAGCTTTCTGCTTACCGTGACTGGTGGTTTTCTCTTCACTGGCATCCTGTCCAGCGTTAGCGCTTTGTGAATAAGAAGGCTGAATTTTCAACGTCATTTAAATAGAAAAACGCCGGGCACGGATTCTACACGAATTGAGGCGTTCAGCTTAGTTTCCCGTTCATCATACCGACTGAAGTCGAGTCTCGGCCCAACGCCGACGCCGCACTCGCGTCCAATCCAAGCCCTGCGTACCTCTTCTTTAGGCGACGTTGAAAACTCGGACCTCCGGCCTCGTTGCGAGTCTCAGCTAAAATGAATAAATGACGTCTCTTCCTTTCGCTAAAAACAAAAAAAAAAAATAATAAAAACGTGCGCGTTTTATAAAGCGAAGGCTGTCTGTGAGCACAAACGTTACGCATAATGTTCCGGAGAGGCTGTTGCATGTGTCAACACCACCTAAAACACCTAAAACCTGAGCCTCCACCCCTTTCCCAAACATCATGACTAGTGGATCAATGCAGCGCCCCCTATGTTTCGTTTCACCTTAAGTCCAGGCGGAGTCGATGCTACTAGCTGATGGGTCCAATCAGTCAGTGCCAAAAGCGCACCACCACAGTGTTTGGCGTGTTTTTGTACGTCTTCACTCGTCGCTGAACCAATCACAAAGAAAGAGCCAGTGACTTGCGCTTTTGACGCCGTTTAGTTGGTCCCATTACCTTGTCGCGTCGCTCGCGTCTGGACCGAAATGAAGTATGCAGAGGGCAAGTCGTCTGCTTCTTGAACAGGAGCTGCGGTGACGTCAGAACGATGCCGAGCTCTGATTGGCTGCCTGGGGAAAATAGTGGGTAGATCTCAATGCTAGATGCTTTGAGGTCTACCCAGTTTTTTCAAATCGGCCAATAAGAGCTCGGAGTCGTTTTGACGTCACCGCAGCTCCTGTTCAGAAGCAGACGACTTGCTCTCCGCATATGTCTTAAAGGCTATTGTTTAAAAAAAAAAAAAGATCAGTCAATAAGAGCTTGGTGTTCTGGCATCATCGCAACGTCCAGCGTTTCACACCGAGCACGACACGATAGCACGCGGCGTCGCAAAGACCGAAGCGTCTGCCGCTTTGCGGCGTCTGTCATCGAGCTTCAGTGTGTTTTCCGCGTGGAGCGCTTCGGGGTTTCACTAAGGATGATGTCAAGCGCACGCATTGTCCTCGATGTGGTATTGGCTGCATCCAGCAGCTCGTAAACTGCGTTTCATCATAAATGCGAGCGAAACAGCCTGGAGGTGTGCTACGCCATGACTGATTTTACCGAGCACGCGAGTACGTGCAGTGAACGTGCCGTTCAAGGAGACGTGCTCGCGCTTGTAGCTACGACTTCGCTCGCACTTACGACAGAAACGAAGCATGCAAAGCTTGCGGTGACGATTCGTCCGCAGCCAATATGGTGACCTTCCTCCTGGACGGGTATACCTTTTGTGGCAGACACTTTTAACCAGTGAGTTTGTTTTTGTTGTCAAGAACGAGTAGGAGTGACCGTCAGCATGGCGCGATGTCACCCCACGTGCAAGCCATGCATAGATAGGAAGGTCGTAGTGCTAAAATGAGCAAGCAGACAAGGCAGCTGGAGAGGGACACGAGCCTCAAAAGCTCACAAAGGTGCCATTCACCGAAAATGACATAAATTGCTCTATGAAAAGGCCAATTTACACGGGGTTGCTTGCTTACGTTTTCTTACGTTATCAATCACTGAGACATCCGTGCTTCGTGTGTCGCGTGCAAAGCCACTTCTTCAAATGGTTTCCGCTCTTCATTCAAGGCACGAATATCCCGGTGTCTGTCGACGTAAGCAGCTGTGAGCTCTCTTAACATGACGCTGCGTAAGGAAACTGGGCAGCGTAAACCGTGCCTTGAAGTTCCTTTCACACGGGAGCGTTTCCTTGCGTTTTCTTACGTTACCCATAAGAGTTACCGCAACATTGGTGCTTGCAGTACCGAGTGCGAGCCGACTCCTTCAACTTGTTTCCACGCTTCGTACGAAGCACGGATGACTAGTTCACCTTCGATGTAAGCCGACGTAAGCTTTTGTGACTTAACGCAACGTAAGGAAACGGCGTTTGATGATCCGGCCTTAAAGGAGCCGTGCAACAATTTCAGTGCTGTGCCTAAATAATTTGGGAGTTGGTGTCTCTACGTTTCTGAAGTCAAGAACAAAAACCGCTTTTGCCTGCATGTCCTAGTTTTTATTTTAATAATGGACAAAGATTGAGGTTTTCGGCACCTCTCAACTCCTTCACCATCTTCCGAGTCACGTGCGCTGTGACGTCATTGGGAATCGCGCGGGGTTCCGGTGAAGCTCTCTCTCTAGAGCAATCAGTGAGCAGCTAGCACTCATCCGCTCGCGACCGCGTGACCACGTGCGAGCGGGTGCAGCGCGAACAATATGGTGAAAGGAGGAAAGTCTCATCCGGGTCCGGCAATCCCCGTCCGGCGCTGTCCCCCTCTCCCTCCGGCTTCTGGCGGTTGTTCGCGGTAGCAGATAGAGCTGACGGTTTTGTGGACCTAGGATAGATGGCGCCACTAAAACTCCGTATAATAAAAGTTTTGTCGATGATACCAGGTTTTTAACGCATTTATATTTATGTTGAAACGACAGGATTTATAGAAAGGTTACCCATTATCGAGTAGGTATTCGCACAACTTGCTATCTTTCTACAAGACCCCCATTGACGTCATGCCGCGTGGTTCTCATGGCCTCCGCTCGCGGCTGCAGGTCGGGGAATATTCTAATTTTTGCCTCGCGATTACGCGGCAGAATCGCAACATTTCGAAGGAAGAAGGTGTGTTTTCTGTCCTTTGTGACAAGATAAACAATGTCAAAAGTAGAAGATGCCAATTCTTTCAACGTTAAAATCGTTGCACAGCTCCTTTAGGAATGAGTAAAAGTTTTCACTGCGCAAACGACGCGACGTTGACATCGAAGGAGCAACTTATAGAGGATGATTCGGAATTACATACGCGTCTACCGGATAATATATCCAGAAAACTAGTAACCTTGTATACCATAGGCCTTGGAGTATAGCCTCCATCAGCAGCTACAATTGTCTTCTTGGCCGGTCTGGTACCAAACTTTGTGAGGGCACTCCTTAAATTGCCAACAAACGTAAAAAAAAGAAATGTATTGCTAAATATCCTAAATATTATTGGCTTTTTGTAAATTTTATTTATTAGTCTAACCACTATTAGTGATTGGCTTTAAAAAAGCAATTGGAACAAACCAGTTCATTTGGAAATTTTAATTAATTAGCAAACGGATCATGACGAGTATTGCCCCGTCCAAGGTCCAACCAGCCCGTTTAGTACACAGTGAAGACAGAACCCACTAAACAATCACCCACCTTTACAAAAAAAAAAAAAAAAAATTACATGTAAAAGAAAACACTTTGTACGCGATGGAGCATGCAGCGGTATTTTCTTCTTTCTGTTTTGAAACTGGTGGAGCTTGGACCTAGACAGGCTCACGGCCTCCCTTGGTTCAAGCACCACCCACTGCAACCAAGCAGATTGCATGTCGCTTAAAGATAATTCTTTGTTTGTCCCGTTAATGGTGTTAGCCTCCGGTTATCGACAAAACGACCAGTTTTGCCGATAAACGTTTCACAAAACTTCCCCCAGAGCAATAAATAAAAGAGTACAAGTGGCGACACAGTTATATCGAACGATAACGTACGCCACCAAAAACGTGACTTTTGTCCTTCGGTCAAACACGAACTATGACGTCTTTAGTAGCACTAATTTTACTTTCGCCGACGTAGACAAGGGCAATATAAAGGCTGTCTCACACACATTTTACTTTGGACCGAAGAGCCTAAAAATCGGTTTCTAGGCTCTTGCGACTACTTACGATTAAATGAGCAGTGGCGCAGCCGGGGAAAAAAAATTTCATAATTCTTTTTAGGTGCCGAGGATTTTGCGCTTTTTGAAAGCCTCCAGTTAGGCTTACGGAGCTGTCTGTTTCTTTGCAATGCGTAGTTCACAAGCTCCGTGGTGCAATCTGGCCGCCATGGCACGTTTTGGATTGGTGATAGCCAAGCACGATATCAACAGGACGCCAACAAACTCGCGCGATCTCAGGGGCTCGCTGCACTGATTGCTTTTCGCATGCAAATAGTATCGTTGTTGCTGGGGTGCTTTGTTCTTGCTCGAACGATATTTAAATCAGACGGCAACAGACCCCTTTTCAGACGTCCGCGCCAACGCCTGTCCGCCATCGCTTGATCACATTCTCCGAACATGTATTGAACATGAGGCATGCGTCAGAGTCCGGCGTGAACTCGGCTGAACTCGTATTGGACACGAGTGTGACGTCAGCGTTCGGTGAGGGCTCGAATCCAATCACGTGGTTCCTGTTCAAGCAATGACGACCGCCAATGTTGCTCGATGAACTTTTGAAAACGGTCTATTGAGACGTACGATTGGGAAGACGAAACGAAGCTTTCATGTTTCTTTTTCTCCGAGAGCTAGATATCAACAAAAAAAAAAGTCTGTTTGCAGTGACAGCAATATAATGTCGGTCTAATTCCGAACTAAATTATGATACATAAACTATACTATGATCCACCTTTACGAAGTCTTTTTTTTTCACGTTTTATGCATTAGCATGTTGCCAAGTTTCGAAAGAAGATAGAAAATTATTCAGTTTTATACACTCGGCCCTGTGACAGGCAAATCAACTTTAGAAGTTGGAGGAAGTCACTTATCTCTGACACAACAAGCTATTTATTTACGAAGTTCTAAGTAACATCAGTGTACATCACCAGCTTTTCTTGTAAGAAAAATGAATAAAAAATATATTTGCTCAGCAATTTTTACATTTGCCGAATAAGCTCGATGAATTGCAACCGAACTTGATCCAAGTAATTGGGAGTGTAAACAACCGCACGCAAAACAATACCCCTTGTTTATGTTCAGAAAAGAAGAATAAAACGGCTTGACTGTTTTTGCCATTTCCTCTTCGTAACACTTGTTTCAAATAACATGTTTTTGAAAATTGAGAATGTACTTCTTGCGTACGTTGTAATTTTTATCGATTTTTAATTAAGATCTAACTCAGAATGTGGGCGATTACTCAAGTTTCTGGACCACTGCTAGAGCTACGAGGGGCGTTCAATAATTTATCTTCCTCAGTAGCAAGATTGTTTTTTATTTCAACATACCCCATCGAAATTTTTTACAATGGCATCATCCTCTCTAAAAAAACAATAACAAAAAACAAACAAAAAACATTGTTCGATTTCTAAACAAGGACATCAAAGCCGCCTGGACGTCTCCATCACTTGAAAATCGCTGTCCACGGAGAGATAAAAAATACTTTTAACAAAAAATAACTCTAGAAAGTCATGTCATAACTCTAGGGCAGTGCTGTGGCAAATAATCAACAGAAGCATCTAAGATAATATTCTAAATATCCACTTAAACGTTATTTAGAGTAGTATAAGTTACTTTTTCTACAAACTATCTTGAGTAGAAAACAAATACTCTAAAAATCTACCTGAATTACATTCGATGATACTTAGAAAGTGAGTGCAAGCTGGTAACATAAGAGTAAAATAAGTAAAAAAAAAAGTTGCGCTTTTGGTATGACTTCGCTGAAAATCAGATTCTGCTGTGATCCTATGACTTTCAAGAAGCGATTTAGCTGCTGCAATCGAAGTTTATTTTGAAATAATTCTGGGCATGCCTCATAATGTGTACTGAAATATTTTAGGAACAACAGAAAACTCACGTATTGTTTGCATGGCAACTGACATGCTTTAGTTTGGCGGCTGGCTCGGCTCATGACGCACTCCGAAATAAGTGCGTAATATACATTGACGCGATTTGGGAGACTTGACGCATCGTTTGGCATTGCATATCCCTAAAAGCCGTATTAGAAGTTGATCGGGCAGCCAGACTTGTTGATGAGTACGCGAGTGAACGACAAAAGTGCACGCTAAGGAGAGACATCGGCTGGACGACAGACCTCTGTCTCTGATCAACAACCAAGCACGTGTATTTTGTCTCCACAGCCAAGGCCGAGAAGGAGCGCCGGTATTTTCAAACTGTAAAAAAAAACAAAAAAACAATTAGGAATGTCAACAAGGAAACACAGGTAACACAAGAAAGTGTCCACGAAACCGCTTCCTATCCCATTCCCGCCACCCTTCCGTGTCAGCTCAAATCATTCATGACGCAGCATCAAAACCAAAATTCCAAAATCAGAATTCACCAGCTTAAAAATACCTGGCTCCTCCTCGGGGAAAACTGGGTTTGAGGATTCTGAGAGTTGGGAAATCGGAAGGAGATGAAAAAAACGCCTTTGAGCGAGCTTGGGAGCAAACTTTAAAGCCACAACAGACTCACAAAGTGCTTTGGAGAAGCCAAATCTATGTCACTGCAGCTCAATAAATCCAGCAGGATTGAGCTTCCTCGGCTAGGAAGTGTCTGCTCTCGCTTGAAAACGTCCTCGCGGTTCATTATAGAACCACCAGAACCAGTGATTTCTGAGCATGGGCTCCACTATGTTCCGCTGACGGAACCATTCTAGCTTCAGACAAAAGGTGTGAGAATCCGGATGACTTCACCAGCATTTTGCTAGCTCCGAGCGCAACGTGCCATTCAAAAACAACTTGAAAAAAAAAAAAATGCAGACAAGAGGACACACAAAGGCGGGCGTGATTGGGGCTATTCATTTGGACTGCGTTTTGCTTGCCTTTTTTCCTGTTTTGCGTTCGGTCAATCGGCTCCAAGTTTGCAATTGGTTCAGCTTAGCCCTGGACTTTGAAGATCTCCAATTCCAAAGATTGTTCCGTTGATAATTTTTTTCAAAGGTTGATATGTGTGTTTGAGATAATGATTATAATATAAGGAAAAACGTAACTAGAATAAAGCAGAAAATACTTTAGGCGAAATGTATTTGGAAGATACCAAATACTACCCAAAGTATTTGAAATACAGTATCTTGAATAGAGTATTAAGAGGCACAAGTCTGCTGTAGGGTGGATGGTTCGGCTGCTGGTGCCCACATTCTCAAATGGCAGCCTGTGATCGCCGTGACATATCAGTCGGCCCATTGACATGAAGGACCAAGTCTTCTGGAACTTGTCCTCGTCATTCCTCCCTGATTATCTCCGGGAAAAGCGATCACTGCGTCAGTGTAACTCTCCCAAGTTATTGTTGTATTTCGTGGCGTGAACCTCAGAAGCAAAACTACTTCAACGTCCCAAAAGGCAGTAGCCAAGACTTTGCCTCCTGGTTTTTGTCTTAGACACTTGTGGGGTGGGGGATGACTTGTACTTTCGCTGCATCGACATCACTTTGGGCTGAGGATCATTTTGATATGCCTCATCTCCAGTCGCCGAACAATAAAAGATATTCACTTGGTCTACACGGAGGATCCCTGAGCTTTCTTAACAGCACTGGAGCCTCGTGACCGGGAGAGCGCCTTTAGAGCGCTCGACACTAGAAGCGCCGACGTTAGAGCGCGGGATACGAGTGCGCTGCGACAGTAGTGCGCTTGGCACTAGAGCGCTTCTCACGAAAGCGCATGACTAGTTGAGCGCGCGACACCAGAGCGCACCCCATTTGAGCGAACACCGCAAAATTTGTGATGTGGACGCCATATTTGAGGGCGATGTTTAGGGCGCATTCTCAGAACGAGCTTACACTAATAGCCTGCTAAGACAGGGCGATCTTGATGGTGTGGAATGCACGTTTCAAAAGAAGTGTGGAAGCTCGCCGTCAGCACGCGCTCAGCAACCACGCGCACTGATATGGCCACCAGTGAATACTCCCTATTGCGCAACTCATCGGATTGAAGCATTGGTGATTTTTATTTGATTGAATATGCCTTTAATAAAAATTGAAAATGAAACGGGTACGACTCTTTCTAAAAAATTGTTTACTGATACCGGAAAGAAAAGGGGGCAGGGGAGCGGGCAACGTTTGCAGTTGAGTGGAGCAGCGAGTCTAAGATTACTTGACAGTGCTGTGGTGCGCCTCTCGGATATACTATAAATAGTTTACTTTTTGCTATATCTGGTCTATTCTTGACAGGCATTTGGGCTCCGATCTATTTGGTGGCTATTTAGACGTCCCTCACATAATTTTAAATAGTATTGTCACGTCCATGTCCGCAATGAAGAAAGCTCACCGCTAAAAAAAGTATCGGTAAAAAAACTCATCGAAGGAAAGCGCAGCGCAGCTTCATCGGCATGCTGATCATTCACAACACTTACGACGGACACACACACACACCACACACACTACACACACACGACACACACACATCACACAGCACACACGACACGCCACACACACACACACACACACGACACACACACACACACACACACACACACACACACACACACACACACACACACACACACACACACACACACACACACACACACACACACACACACACACACACACACACGCACACACACACACGCACACACGCACACACACACACACACACACACGCACACACACACACACACACACACACACACACACACACACACATATATATATATATATATATATATATATTTTTTTTGCTGTCACTTTTTTGTAATATTTCTTGGTTTGTCACACGCAAAAATTTCGTCGACTCATTTCGCAATGTCATTGATGAATTCCGTGGGCATAAATCCCTGCCAATTTTACATAAAACACGCGATGCCCGAACAAGTGGTCGGTCCGGTCGGGCCACTAGCGCTGGACTGGTTGTGCGCTCTCGTGACGGGCGCTCTAAGGACACGCGAGCTTGTCGCTGCGCACTAGAGTCGCGCGCGCTAACGTCGCAGCGCTCTTTAGTGAAGCGCTCTTGAGTCAAGCGCACTAACGTTGCCGCGCTCTAACGTCGCGGCGCTCTAGTGTCGCGCGCTCTAACGTCGCGGCGCTCTAGTGTCGCGCGCTCTAACGTCGCGGCGCTCTAGTGTCGCGCGCTCTAACGTCGCGGCGCTCTAGTGTCGCGCGCTCTAACGTCGCGGCGCTCTAGTGTCGCGCGCTCCTAACGTCGCGGCGCTCTAGTGTCGCGCGCTCTAACGTCGCGACGCTCTAGTGTCGCGCGCTCTAACGTCGCGACGCTCTAGTGTCGCGCGCTCTAACGTCGCGGCGCTCTGAGTGTCGCGCGCTCTAACGTCGCGACGCTCTAGTGTCGCGCGCTCTAACGTCGCGACGCTCTAGTGTCGCGCGCGCTAAGGTCATGGCGCTCTACTGTCGGCGCTCTTGTGTCGTGCGCTCTAGTATTGTACAGCCCTCGTGACCTTCTGATATGTCATCAACGTTCTTGAAACACATCCTGCACTGTCCTTTGATAACTGTTTTGTTATTTCACGAAATAAACTTATCGAGAATTCCGTTTCTTCAGCTATTCACGAAGTTTTAATTGCTCTGTCTGACAAAATTTAATCATTGACTTTCGTGCTAGTTTTTCTGGAAGCTGCTTCCACAGGCCGCCCATGGTGGGGGTTAATTGTTTTCAGCGGATTCTCTACCCCACCTAAGCTGCTTGCTTAAAACTTCTACTTCGCTGGATGATGAGGAAGACTCCCTATTAACAACAATCATGCACTCATAATTTTTTTCTTTTTTTCTTTTTTGAAAAATAAATTTAACACCGAACGTTGCTCCTAAACCAGCATTTTCTTACCTGATTCGCACGATTACTTTCTTGATATATCTTCTCTCTTAGACTGCTAGACTCGCACTGGGTCGCAGCTGTGCATGAGTAACCTCAGGCCACGTCACAACACGCCCAGACTTGTTTAACACGTTTGCTATTTTTCTTTCATGCTCAGGTAGATAAATCATCGAACACCCCCCCTCCCCGTAATTTGCTACATAATAGACATCTCCAAGGTGTTCTGAATAGTTAATGATTTGTTCTAAAATTGGGGTTATACATGACGTTCGGACAGCCTACGTTCGCGTGAGACCAGTGAATGTTTCCTCAATAAAAAAAGCGTTAGCGGTAATAGTCTCCATTTCTTTTCTTTTTTTTTTTAGTTTCCGACGCAAGACATTCTCGTACTTCAAGGAAATCGGCGTGGATGGCCCGCCACCAAACCTCATTTGGGGAAACCTTTGGGAATACCACAGAAAGGTGAGCGGCCGACCACGTGAGACACTTCATAGACAGGCACGATCTTTACAAGCACGCCTCAGCCTCTGTCCACGAAATGCGGGGGCGCTGCGCGCGCAGACGCCAGATTATTGCGAACTGAAGCGTCTCTGCGTGCGCAGGGCCGACAGCAGTGCAAGTGCAGTGGTGTGACGTCAAAGCAGCGCATTGGTGCATACAGATTAAATGCAGTCATGTAATTTATTTAATATGCTGAGAAAACAAAACGAAGAGAAATCAGCTTTTTTTTTAACCCAGTTTGGTGTTTCACGTACAAATACGGATGAATGGATGGATGGATGGATGGATGGATGGATGCTAAGGATGTACCCTTTTGAAGATGTGGTAGCTTGCGCCGCCTGGCCTAGAAATCAAATAAAACGACAAAGTTATGATTTTGCCTTTCTGAGCCAATTTGTTTCCTCTCTAAACTTTCGTAATTATCACCAGGCGGTGTGGGATGTCACCAGGATGACCTTTGGGTCATTCTCCTGGTGTCGAATACTTATCGAAAACCTTAAAAAGTTGCTCGAGGTTATAGTCTTATGGAAGTTAAAATAAGCTAATATAAAACCCCAGTACACATTTTTTTTTGTTATCTGCACTCTTTTGATTTTTTGAGGTTACACTTCTTGCCACCTTCTTTCTCACCAGTTTTGGTCTGCTTTCAGACGTACACGAAAGAACAGCAACTATATTACTTCTTCATTTTTGAAAGATGTTGCACAAACGCCATTCAGAATGCATTTATTGCTTGCTTCTTTGATGTTTCTTTTGTTTGTTTTGTTTTTTAGATTAACACATTTTATTTGTTGTACGTTTAATTATCGGGCATAAATATCCAGATCTACGAAGTCTTCCTAGAGAATGTAGTATATAGTACGTGTAAATTAATACATTTTTGGAGTTAGTTTTCGTTTCAGTTTAAAATGTCAAACCCTAGTTATCGAATGGAAGTATAGCTTCAACCAAATTTATGATTAGTAATTTTTTGTTTCTCTTCATTCTTCCTTTTTGTAGAACCCATAATTTTGCCTTAAGAAGGTTTTTGTCTCATTATGGCTAACTGCCAACGCGGTGACCCTAACCTGGTTTTCTCTAGCATGATGAAATATGAAGATGAGATGATCTTGATTTTTGGGATATTATAGGTCCTGTGCAGGGAATTAAGAATATGTCGTGGTGTTCTTTAAAGTCTGAAACCATGTTATTTGCCCTATTTAAACTACCTTCAATGCATTGTATAGTTCTTAGGGTGATAGGTCGAGTTTAAAGGCCAAAAGGAATACGAACAATAGAAGAGCGATTGAACAATGCATAAGGGGACTAATGGCGGCGAATGCGGGCACTGCTTGAAGCAACTGACCTGGTCTTTTCTTATTTATCGAGACAAATTATATCTCTGATTCAATGGCCGCTGTGTCACATTTGCCCTGTGCTCTGGAATGACCTGCAGAGGGAATGATGCCGCTCTTTAAAGAGGATTTCGTTTCTCCGCGGTGACCGAACATGTAGCCGCAGTAGTTGATCATTCTATTGACAGATTCCGCTTCGTCATTTGGTTGAAATAATCCCGATTCCTTTTAGAAAGGGCGTCGTTTCCTGGCACAGTGGCTTGTGCGTTGTCGACGACATCATTTTGTGGCCATTAAAGACGACTTTCGTTGATTGGAAAAGAAAACACGCGGTGAAATCCCTCTGCAATGCGGAGGACAACGCTCAATCTTGCGTACTTTCGTTTTCCCGCAATCCCTGACAGCCCTTTGTGTATAAGTTGAAGCAAAACAAGGGCGCGCCTATCATGGAAACGTCAAGTGCCGCGCCACGTGTAGCAAAGAGTGAAGATAAGGCCCCTGCGAGAAACACCGGGAAGAATGTTGTTTTGGGTTCGGGTGACAGGGTTCAAAGATAAGAGAGGAGGAAGATGTCGCGGAGCCGTCATCCTGTTAACTGTTTGGAATATACATTTGTGGAAAGAGGTGTTCTTGTGGTTCTCTCTTCCTCCTTTTTGCTCGTTTTTTTAAATTTTATTTAGCCAGGTTCTGGAAAATAAAGTTTCAGCTGTGTTAGAGACTTTTGAGTGTGCATATCGTCACCTACCGTCTCGGGGTTTTTGAATCATGTTCAATGTACACCAGCTCGTTTGCGCCCTAATCATTATTTCAGAAACACCGATAATATTATTGCGGTAGAAATACCGCCAACTTCAAAGAAAAGATTCCGCTGGCTCAGGACGGCAGGCGCTACCCAGGGTGTGGTTTACTCTGTTCCCGACTCTTGCACCGCAATTCGTTCTTCGACGGTCTTGTCAGCTGATGTCCCAATCTCATTGTCTGCGAAGCAATAAGGTGGTCGAGACCACTCACGACGCCCTGCGTTTCTTGTAGGCAGACGCGCTGTTTACAAAAGAAAAACCCGTTTCCCCTCACGAGGTGTGGGCACTGCGCGGGCGCAGAAACCGGATTCGCGTAAGGGGAAACGCCTGCGCATGTGCAGTACCAACAGCAGCGCCACCTCAGCAGCGCTACATTAGAGAGTTGAGTTGAGTTGGCGTATGCCCTAGTTACATGGGCACACCTAACTGCGAGTTACGCTCAGCCACAGTTGCACAATCTATACTCTTCGACAACTTTCTGTGGGTATGTAGTGGAAGCTATGGGCGCACGTGTGCTTGCGCATCTTGAGCGCACATCGAAGCTGTGCACGCGCTCTCTTAACGTCTTTTGAAATAGCTGTTAAAGAGTATAGTGAGGAAACTGGTTAAGATTAATGACAGTTGAGGGTGACTTAACGGCGGTTGAGGGTGCACCGTGTAATAGGGTATCACAACTTTCTGCGGATATGCTGTCAAAGCTATGGGCGCATATGCGCTGGCGCATCTTGCCAAATGAATCCTGAGCCGGCAGAACCTTTTTGTTGAAAGTTGGCGATATCTCTACGGCGATATATTTATCGGTGTTTCCGCCGGGGCATTATCTTTATTATTTGCTACACGTGGCGTGGCACTTGACATTTTGATGATATGCGCGCCTTTGTTTTGCTGCACCTCATGAACAAAGGGCCGTCTGGGATTGGGTGAAAACAAAAGCACGCAAGCAGGCGTTGTCCTCCGCATTGCAGGGTGATTCATTGCCTATGCGGAGCGCAAATTCGTCTGCTTCTTTTGTCAAGGGTTATGGTGACGTCAAAACGCAGACTTCTGATTGGCTCTGAATGGAGGATAGTGGGTAGGCCTCAAGGCAGCTTGCTTTGGGGTCTACCCACTATCCTTCAATCAGAGCCAGTCAGAGCTCGGCGTCGTTCTGACGTCACTGGAACTCCAGCGCAAGAAGCAGACGACTTGCTCTCCTCATTCAGTTTTCAGTCTGCTCAACTTTCTGCGGCTATGCTGTCAAAGCTATGGGCACACATGTGCTGGCGCATCTTGCGCCAGCACACATGAAAGAGTATAGTGAAAGAGTATAGTGTGGAAACTGGTTTAGAGTAACGGCAGGTAAAGGTTGCCTAATGGCGGTTAAGGGTGCACCGTGTAATAATGTATCACAACTTTCTACGGCTACGCTGTCAAAGCTATGGGCGCACATGCGCTGGCGCATCTTGAGCGCCCATTAAAGCTGTGCTCGCGCACTCTTTACTTCTGAAATAGCCGTCCGAGACTATAGTGTGGTAGCTGTGTTTAAGCGTAACTGAAATTAAGGGTACCTGAACTTCGGTTAAAGGTGCCCGTGCAGGTAAGGTATTAAGCTGGCAACGACTATAAAAATGCGTCTGAAATCAACCTTCTTGCTCCTAAATCACGCAGGGAACCACACATGCAATCCACGATTGGTGCGAACAGTATGGCGACGTCTTCGGGTGAGTGTTTACGCTACAGCTGTGAGTATAAGAAACACTTTTCGAAAGTCTGTCCTCTGATGGTCGTTGTGGAGTCTCTGCATAATGGCGGACTAAAACCGTACGTCACGGCACACTTTATGGGTTTGGTTGGATTAAAAGGCAAAAACACACTTACAGAACAAAGTGACGAGCACAGTGACGTAGCATTTTCGTCGCTGTTTGATTGACTTGTCGGCTCCTGGCGGTGATCGCGATCCGACGTTCGCTGTCTTATGGAATGACTTGCACATTCCACGATGTCAGTTGGTCCGCCATTGTGCAGGGGTCACGACCTTCTAATAATCGGCACGTGACCTTCGGAAGAGGTCTATAGAGCAAATGATTAGTCATGCCGGTGTGCACGACACCTTTTCAGCGCTCATTACCCAGGCAAGAAAAAACAATACTGAGTCGCTGGGCTCTGGACGCAAGCGCGGCTTCTGAGATTCTTCACAATAGAGTCACTGAACATGCTCAAAACGCGTACAACAGCCCGATGGACCAAAATGGGGAGGGACGGTAGGCGGTAATTGGTATGGTCTATACAAAGCAAATTCATTTTTGAGTGTGCTCAATTTTTTAGTTTAGTTTGACTGATTACGAAAAAGAAACGGCGGGATAAAAACGACGAAAGACAGAGAGGAGTACACGGACGGAGAGGTTAGTGTCATATGTTTATTTTGGAACTAGCGCCCATCGGAATGGCCACACCTAACAAAAAATACACCGGATCACATGACCGTCACATGTTAAAAACTGCCCACAAACACAAGCTCACAGGCATAAAGAACGACTGAAAGCGTGCTGATACAGGTATCTCGATCCTTCGATACGAGAAAGGCCTCAGTTTTCTGTCTTGTCAACTCGTGACGATATCGTCCCAGGAGTGTGGTTTCACCTAAAACAGGAGTACAACAGCATCTACCTCAGTGAAGCGCTAAATTTCTCGACGGTGATGCCTTATAAAACTCGCATGCTCGCGTAATTTATCATTGATAGAGCGTCCAGTACGACCGATGTCCACTTTCTTACTTGACAGAGGGACGCCGTAAACCACCCCTCCCGTGAAAGCGGCAAATCTATTCATGTGCTGTTTATCACCTGCAGGATCGACAGCGCGACCTCAATCCACCTCCGCACCCAAGGCTTCCATCTTAGAAGGTGCCGAGAAAACGACTGGAATGCAATGTCGTTGCGCACCTCTTTTTATCCGATGCGTCACCTTATAAATAGTGGGCACTTTTTCAGCGGCTCTCTGCATAGGTCCCTTACAAGCCATACCCTCCGGAATTCGCCCCCATTTCATGAGACTCTCAGAAACAACTATTGGGAGACTGTTAGGGTAGCCGTCCTCCAAACGCCTGTTGGCCTGAGAACGAAAACTCGTCACCATTTGGTCAGGACATGACTCGAAGAAAGATTACCTTAGTAAACAAGTTATAATTCCCCTCTTTACCACTTTAGTATGGCTTGAGTCGAACGGAAGTAACGCCTTTCTTCGACCTAGGACGATAGCACCAGCACACGTGGGACCCAGTGGGACCCAGTGAAAGTTAACTTAATCTCTCAAAACTGTAAAAACCCTCGGTCTAAGTACTATTACCTGTCTTTCGTCGTTTTATGACTCATATTTTTCATAATCATGCTTAACCAACTGGCCGAAGCTTCCACTCTGCTACAATTTGTTCGACTGATTGAGATTTGATTATACTTTTAATTGTGAGAGCAAGCTATGTATCGAGCCAGCTGCCCAGCAGGCTCTGATAAGCCACCAAGGTGGCTTCTCCAGCTGTAATGAAACTATAGATAAAGCTACCATTCACTTATCTGTCGCCCTCTGTCATCCTCTGGTAAAAATAAACGGAGACAATGCTTTCGCAAGTACTTCCCCAGAAGTCTACACTCGTGGTCTCTCTATTCTTTATTTTATTCTTTTCCCTCTCTCCCTCTCCCTCTTTCCTATTTCAGTATTAATTTCTTTATCCCCAATTTCAGTGGGGCCTCTGTTATAAAAAGGGTTTTGTGTTTTCGGGTTTTATACATTGTTTAGTTGTTTTTCGGGGTGTAATATTTTCCGAAGATGCGGTGTCTTTTAGTGCTCATTTCTAATGTTAAACAAATAAAATGCCTTTTTTTTGTTTTTTTGTTTTGTAACGCGATAGCGTTAAGGAGTTCGTGTCGCAGAAAAGCCGGCGTTGGTGACGTGACGGGAAATTCCTAAATGGTCGATACGGTCATGAGGTCATAGACACATGACCTCGTGCGGGAATTTCAAACAAACCAAGACGCTCACGTAATATGTGACGTCACGCGTGGAATGAAAGTAATTAAAACACGACATGTAATTCGAAATAAAGGTCACCGCATGTCCCAAAAGATTTCACTCTACAACGCATTTGATTTGCCTTCAGGAAAAATTTGGAGTTTTAGGCGGGATTCAACCCCACGTCTTTTCGGTTGTAAGCCAGACACGCTACTGGCTGGGCCATGCAAGGGAGGCTTACACGGCGAATGAGAGCGCGATGCGAACGGGGCCCAATAACGCTATCGCTTCCACTCTTAAAGGGGAAGCTTAAGCGTCCTTTAACTTTTTTATCGGGGTTTTACGTTAAAGAAAAGAGGACACAGCCGTCGGATTTTCTAACCTCGAGGGAACATGCTCGTGACCACAATATTTGGTAAAGGTCTCCGTACCGATAAGATAAAAAAAAAGAAAAAAAATGGAGAGTGCGCCTCACGCCTGCGTTCTGCGTCAACAGGACATAAAACTGTAGATAAACATTTTTTTTTCTCGCAGAGTTTGAGAGTTTTCTCAAACTTCATTGAAGTCGAAAGAACCGAGAAAGAAGCCCTCTAATAAGGGCTTCTTTTTCCGTTTTCCTCAATTTCGATAAAACCGGTTCGAGGATTAACCTTCGGTAGAGGTGTGCGACTACCGGTTCAAATATTGAATAGCGCACCGTCGTCCCTAGCTTTAACATAGTTAAGAAAACTGGTTGTCGGCGCTGTCCCTTGCACTATGAAGCTTACGAATGACGCGGTGTTATTCGATAGGAACCGGTATTCGCGCACCCCTACTTTTCGGTGTTTTTTCTGTTTATACCAGAAAAACATGACTCACTAAAGTCCCTGCCATCTTAAGAAACAAAGGTCGTGGCATAATGTGTTCACGTTTTTTGTTTCATGATTGGTTCCTCTGGGTTTCATTCGTGTAATGCCGCAACGTCATTGGCTGAGGAGCCGTCATAAGATGCTCGAGGCTTCACACTTACTGCGTCTCTTAAGCGGGCGGTAAACATAGCAATTAAATGCGTTATTCTGCAACCATATTGAAACACTTTGAGATTGTCAAAGAGTAATACATGGCACGTGCTTTTTGCTGGCAAATGTAACCGACAATTTTTATATGATTTTATTTACAGATTTTATAATGGTGACGTTCCCACGCTCGTGGTCAAGGACTTGGACTTTTTGTCGTACGTCTTCATCAAGAACTTTTCAAACTTCATGAATCGAGGGGTACGTAGAGCGAGAACGTTCTTGTGGTTGTTCTGAACATTGTAATAAACAGCTTTGCACGTCCAGCATCTTCGTGGTCAGGACTGCATCCACTATGTGGCGTACCTGGAAGCTTCTATTGTAACAATCAACACCCGACGGTAATGAGGAAGTTGGAGGAGCTTCAGACACATTCTTAAAGGGGCAATAAGTCGATTTTTCTAATTGCGCTAAAACTACTCAGAATTCCTCCATAACTTTATTAACCAAATAAACTTGCCTTAGTTTTTTTTTTGGTTTCTCTAAGCTATGGCAGTCGGTAATCAGATTCGAGAAATATAAGCATCGTTCATCCCCTCCACTCGCAGCCAGACCAAGCGGCCACGTGGCGTGGTGCCTATCCTATGCTGGCAATGTTAATCGTAGACACACACTGGGTTCACCAAAGTAGAAAACGCGTACTGAGCTCCAGGCATTGTTAGAGTTCCGCTATTCTCATCACCGCACTGGTTGGACACGGGCCACAGCCCGAGTGTTTACCGAGGCATTCATTGCTACAAGCCGAAGTCGAGACGCAGTTTTTGTGTCCAATCCATTAGCCGCGCTCGACTGTCGTCAGGCGGGTCGTTTCGATCCTACAATTACGTCACCAAGCTTTGCGAAGTCAAGACTGAAAGAAATAGTCCGCTTTCAACCTCGCAATTTCACCGCGAGCAAGAAGCTTCTGAATCAGTGGCGGTCCGTGCGAATACACTTGGACCAGACTAGGACCAGTACGCCTCTCTAAAGCCACGACCATTCCAACCCGATTTCGTATCACGAACCCCTTTAACTCGTATTCGACTATCTCGTGATTTCTCATGAGAATGATATGATAGTATAATTACTATGATACTTTGTCATAAGAATAATATGACAATATCATTCGTATGATATTCTGTCATGCAGATAGGTGTGTACATAGACAATTATCAAATCGCAAGTGATATTTGCGATGCTTGAATGATTAAACAGCCTTGAAGTTGGTACGCCTCAACGGGTGGTCCGTCTCTCAGCTGTAGATGAGAAGATTAGCCAGTGCTGTACAGCCGCCATCCTGGAATCTTTAACGTTCTCCACGCAGTAGTGATCAGTGATCACACGGACACGTGCCGGTACCTAACTCCAGTGTTCTACGGTACGACGTTCCAAGGAACGGCGTTCCGGGAACGCGTTCCTTTAAGAGGAACGAAGGAACGCCGCCGTTCCATTTTGCATCGCTGGAACTGGAACGGGAACTCGTTACATTTTTACGGGAACGGAAGAAGGAACGGCGTTTCTTTTTCTTCGTCCCATGGGGTCATTTTTATTTTATTTATAAGAGGGGAATGAAAAAAAAAAGTGTAGAAACATTATATTTACGAGGAGGAGATATCGTTCAGTTTTCTTGTCACTTAGGGTTTATTTTGTGGGGTCCTTGCTTGGTAACAGTGGGGTGCAGGAGAGCTAGTGCATTGATTCTCTTTTTCAGTGCCTCGAGACTGACGTCTCAGACTCAGCTACTTTTTTGCTTCCGCGAATCCTCATACACCCAGAAATCTAAGGTCGACTGCAGCCATCACTAAACTTCTACAAAGAAACCAGTTACAATAAAAGAACAGGTTACTAGACGTCATACGCACCCTTGTATCCCAAACATTGGCCAGAGGCACAGAAATTAACCTTCCTTCCCTTTCCTCTTCTCTCACCTTCAAACTGAACAACCAGTCCGACCTTTACGAAAATGGACTGGTAGTTTTCAAGACTGACCTTCAAAAAGCACTACCTTCTTCTGCACTTGCTCGTCTTGCTGATAGCAGCATCGAGAAGCAACTGTGGTTAAGTTCCAACACGGGACGCTGTTAGATTGAAACATGTGAGGTTGTTGTAAAACGCTCGTGCAATGGGGGGGGGGGGGGGAGGGGGTAACAGTATATTTGGCTCGTCTGAATTGTCCACCAAAAACGTGACTAAGGCAAAACGCAGAAATTTTTTAAAAGTGAATATATCAGCAAATGAAACCTCGCTTCCGCTTGTTTTCTTCTCCTGGCGTCCTTCAATCATGACATTCAAATTCGTATGTTGATATTTAATGGGATAGATGAAATAAAAATATGTTTTATCTAAGGAAATATTGTAATTAGCAAAACACAAATGTAACGTATATGTAACGACACGTTCCATTTTTTAAAATGTAACGGGAACGAGTTCCTTTCTTGCAGATAAAACTTGTAACGGGAACGCGTTCCAAAAATCAAGAGGAACGAGCTTCCGTTCCTCTTTTGAGGAACGTGTACAACACTGCCTAATCTCCTCCAGATCGAAACGGGCAGGGGGTGGGGATCAGGCCCAGGAGGTTCTGCGAGTGAAAGCTTTCACTCCACGCTCCGAGCTGATTCACGTTAAAGTGATATTCATATTTTGAGATGGTTTTTGTGTAGCGGTGCATCCTTAAGCTTATCCGGAAACGTCCAAATACTGAAGTAACCGCTTTATTTCCTACTTAATGCACGCACTTGTGAATATTTTTTTACATTTTACATACATAACTGTGTTTATATTACTTAGGCAGACGCTTCACTGTGAACGCACTGATTCTGTCTTTTACTTTCGTTATTTAATAAAGCGCAAAAACAAAACGAATATAATAGGAGGATTTCGAAGATAAACTCTGGTATCTCAGAATGGCGGTTGGTGTTTTGTCAACGGGCTCAAATAACGCTCTTGGCGAAGCGGAGGATGCTGTTCTGGAACCTTTAGAGTCTTTGTTTGTTAATGTGGACAACTTGAACAAGTGAGACGAACACACGACTGGTGATAAATTAACGAAGACATAGTTCGTCATCTTCGTATAATTTGTTTAAATATTTTCAAGCTGTCCACGCTAAACTAACAAACCAACCAGATCAACCAAAGCATGTCTTAAACCGTCTACCCGGTACATTAACATTCAATTATCAAATCTTGCGTTTTTAGCTTCCTCAAGCGTTGTCTGATCACTTTTGTTTTGCGTTATGTGAAGGTGACAATGAGGACTGACGAGCAACACGAACTTGCTTGGCCGGAGTCTCCTGCATGCCCAAGGCCTCCAGTGGAAGCGGACGAGGAGTTGCGTATCCTACGCGTTCACCGCGAGTAAATTTAAGCAGGTGAGAACAAGCGAGCGGTTAAATATGCACTACAGGTGTCCATAAAAGCTAGCTAATAGTAACAGTAACAGTAACACGAACAGTACAAGTAACAGTAATATTAATAGTAATCGTAACATTTATTTGTCCATCTAAAGCCGCGATGCCACAGGAGGGTTGGTGTCCCGTACCAAGATGCCTGTGGGCGCACCACACTTGAAGATGATGGTGGAATGAGTATTGCACAAGTGCATTGACAAGGACTCCTAGGGGGTCATTAAATTCGAAAGCGTCAGTTTTTGCTTGCCTGCCGCTAGTGAACCGCCCTATTTTCTTGGGATAGTATGCCTACAAACAACGAGCACATTTCTTTGAAAACCTTAAGCGACGAAAAAAAAAATGAAAGCCGTTTACAACTCCCCGTAACGCCGAATAGGAGCGCAGCTCTTGAGGAGGAGGAGGAGGAAGGAGTACTCAGGGGAGGGCATACCCCTCCTCCTCCTCCTTCTTCTCCTCCTCCCCTCACCCTTCAATATTGTCCGGTGTCCGGGGGGGGGGTCACGTGACCTTGGGGGGGGGGGGGCTAGCGCTGTGCATGTCCCAACATGCACCGCTCGGGGCGGCGGGGGGGGGGGGCTCGCGCGGTGAAGGCGACGGCGACGGCGACGCCGCTCAAGCCGGACAAAAGTCAAAAGTCAAATTTGGGGGTTTTACGTGTCAAACCAACGACGGGCATCTGGCACGCCCCTGCGGAGGACTGAGGATTAATTTGGACCACCTTGGATCTTTTGACGTGCAACCGAAAGCTCGGTTACACGGCGTCTTCTCCGCAATAAGCCTCCGTCATATTGCGGGCACCTCGGCCGGGATTCGAACCCGCCACATGGGGATCCGTAGGCCGACGCTCTCGCCTCGAAGCCACCGAGGCGGCTGCTCAAGCCGCAAACGGGCGCCTAAGAGCTGCGCTCTAAAAAAGAAGAGTTACATAGAACCTTTCAGCAGATCTGGCTCAAGTGCTCAATTGCAAGCAGGGCATCTAGCCGCCGGTAGGCCTCTGCTTGTGACTTTTAGGTACATACTGTATGTGCTTGCACGCTTGGCGGTCTAGCTAGGACGGTCTGCTTGCAACATGCAGGTTCTCAAATTTAGTGCCATTTAGTGGCTGAAATGTCAGTATAACTTTTGACTTGCTAATGGCGGTAAAAATGCAGGAGATAATCGGGAACCGTCACTTTAGACCGTCAGCAACAGACAGGTTTACATGTTCTTTGCCGTTCAGTTCTCTCTCAATTCAGTGTCGATGATTACAAGAAACTATCTTTGTGTACGAGGTGCTCACCTCCATAAACATGTTGATTAAATTCATCACATCAAGGGTTTTGTGGCCCGGCTGTGCGTAACCTGATTTATAAGACGCGAGTTCGAAGTGAACGCTGAGAGCGCTTGCCTCCAATTCGTGCTTCGCATCGAGTTAACCTTTAGAATGCTCAGGAATTGTGTAATCGACTTTGATTCATATCTTTAACGTTTTCTTCATGAGACACCGTAATGTCGCCATTAGCCTGCCACAGATGCGAGCATGGAGGCCACACACTGGCATGATTATATAAGATGGCCACAGCGTTTCCTACGTTGCAAGAAGAACCGGAAAACTTGGTGCCTGCACATAGGAACCTGGCACATTCACCGAATGTGCATTGATGTGGTGGATTTTACTTTGTGATCTTTCAATGCGTAGTTCTATCTCTGTAAGTATTAAAAAAAAACTAGACTAACAAGTTTGCCATAATCAGCTGCTAACGTGTTCGCAGACAACCGAGTTAGCCAACAATGTAACCTGTGGTGCCATCTCCCAATAGGCGCAGCGTGCAGGCGACTCACTCTGTTATCTTCTTACTACTCGCCTAGCGGGCGATGGCGCCATAATTCGCATTCATCGTTAACTCATGCCTGATTCACGTGGTGCGAGTTTACTTGCAATTTCGTAGTTGTGGAGTCGGTTGTATGGCAAAAAGAGCGAAGCGGAGGCTGCAGTGTTCAGTGTCGCACCTGCGAAATATCAAACAAAATCGCACCATGTGAATCAGCCTCCAGACGTCTGTGAACACGTCCGTCGTTGACTTCGGAAAGTTTTCTGATGTTATTATTTTTTATAGAAAGCAAACAATAGCTTGAACCTCCCCAAAATAAAATTTACCACCTAAATGTACACTGTATGAAAGTTTGAGCTCTCTATGTGGATGCACCCACTTTTCTCGTTTGTTTTACAGCACAGAGAAGATTGTAGGTATACCCTATTGTTATGAAAGTGGCCGGACTAAATTTTGAAAGAGTTCGTTGGAGTATGGGTCCGCAGTCATTCACTGGCTGTAAGGTATATATATCATGCTCTCCGTCAGTGTCGAACGTAAGGCCCTAACCCAAAGCTTCGCTCTGCTTCCGCTCTGCCAGGTTTTTCCTCACATGGACAGGTCATGCGACCGCCTTCTCGAGGCAATCAGAGAGAGAGCAAACAGCGGCAAGGAAGAGAGCGTGGGCAATCTCTTCAAACCTCTGGCCATGGACTACATCAGCGGGGCGAGCTTCGGCATTCAGAACTCTTTCCAGGAAGAGAAAAATCACCCACTTTTCGTTATGGCCAAGAAGGTTCTTCCGGGCACCATGACCGGCCCGTTCCACATGATCGCACGTAAGGGCCGTCTTCTATTGAGGAGCCGGTGTCATTTATCGGTCGGGCTTGAACGTAGGTTTCACGGGGTAGGCGTTGCTGCGGGAGCGAATCTATGACTATCCATATAGTCATGTCGTTGACTATAAGAATGTTATAACTTATAGACATGAGTCATTTTAAGAAACGCAGAACGTGAGTGATTATGTTCACTCCTTTTGCTCCGTGATTCCTTCTTCGCGTTCTTATCGACCAAGACCGCAATCTTTATGGCTGCAGAGCGATAATGTAAACACTCGGAAGACGCCACCACACACGTTTCTTAACTTTCGGTGACTCTAAGAATCTTTACGCATGCCAGCAGGGCAGCGCCTCATGCAGACCATCTCTCGTTCTCTGCTCACATTTACTCACGACCGAAAACAGTCAACATGTGAGCCGATAGATTCAATGAATTGCACCGAAGCATGATGCCGTGACATTGGTCGTGTTTCCGTGCGTCTTTATAATTACCCTCTAATTTTTTTCAAGGCAAAATCCTTATTTGTTTTATTACGCCAAAAAGGCGGGGGCGTATGTGCCCGAAAGATGGTCACACCAATACGTCATCAAGCACGCACCTCTCAAGGTCAAAGCAGACGCGCCTCCGAAATAAAACACAAAGAAAAGCACAGCAACGGAGATGCTTCGTCACGGAAGCCGTGGAGCCGGCGGTGGCGCCGCGCCTGCGCAGTGAAGGGAGCGTGATGTCACCGCCGGAGCGCCGTGTGGAAAAGGGAGACGTGGCGTGCTGCTTGTAGGAATGCGCTGCGTGTAGGAATTCTTTCGGATTCTTACACGTGACGCAGTCTTAAGTGTCTTTGGCGTGTTTTTTTTTATTAAAGTAAACAGGTCATTGGATTCCCCTGGTACTGACAATCCGAGAGTTCCTAAAACGGAATACAAATGATTTAGTAACGCAATTTGTGTAATTTATATCATCGATACTTAATTTAAGGAATTGCTAGAGTTGAGCACCCTTGACGGGAGTTTGATAATCGGATTGTTTTCTTGTATTGTAACGTACCACCTTTGAAAATTTTAAATAGTTTGGTATATTTTTTCCTTCCCAAAAAGCTTACTCTATTGCTTTTTTTTTCTTTTCACAGAAGCAACAACAACGTTTAAGGATGTGGTTGCACCACTGCTGTGGCTCAATTCCAAACTGGGGTCCTTTACTTACGATAAGTTCTCCAAACTCGCCTACAAAGCGGTGGAAGCGCGAAGAAAAAATCCGTCGGTGAGTTGTCTTTCGGCTCTTGGAGTGAGACACCTTCTGCTTATCTCGCAGCCACTGACTGAACCCGGAATTCAAAGTGACCAAGCATTTGTTTCTAAACCGCGTCACAGCGCTGCTGGTCGATGTCATCAACATGGCGGCCCTTCCTCGGGGTGGGCGAAACTACAAAGGTTTTGATCGCCAGTGGTAAAACAAACCGGCATTCTGCTTGCACGAACAATCCCAGCTGATCCAGCGCTAAGATGGGGTTACGTGCCTACACGCCCCGTACTCCGCTGTGTTCCTTTGAATGGTCACGTAACATTCACGCGGCTTTCGGTTGGGTCCGATGGCTCGTAGGGTTCACCACGCTTGATCGTATACCGCGAAACGGAGTATAGAGCCCGGTACTTGATGTCAACAAACCTAGCTGTCACATTCCGGCAGACAGTAATTCTTCTGCTGTACACAGCTCCAGCAAAACGTTTTACGTACGTTTTTTCTTCTTTTGCAAGGTTTAATTTGGTTGAATTTCGGCAATGAGATGGTTCGATTCGTTTAATTGTCCAGTTTAAGCTAACTCTACGGAATGCAGTACTCTTGGTGGGCTTAGTGGCTCTAGTGGTGGTTAGGCTAGGTTAGTGTACAAAATTCAGATATGCAGATACGCCTCGGTGGCACCTTAGGATACGAAGGCACAGCGCCGGCCTTCGTATCCTAAGGTGGCGGGTTCGAATCCCGGCCGAGGTGCCCGCAATCTGACGGAGACGGCACCGTGTAGCCGAGATTTCCGTTGCACGTCAAAAGATCTTCAGGTAGTCGAAATTAGTCATCAGTCCTATGCTGGTGTGCCAGATGCCCTTTGTTGGTTTGTCAGGTGAAACTCCCAAATCTGCAATTTGCAATATGAGATATCATTGTTATTTGATATTCCAGTACGTTAGGGCTGTCGTGGAGAATAATGATAAAATTAACACGCAGAGGAATCATGAGATAAATATCAGGAATGCAAAACTAATTTCGCCTTGCCGTTCGATCTATAAAGTGGTCACTCAGGAAAGTGATAAGAAAACAACTACATCGAAAACGCACAGTTAGAGTGTATGCACATGGTATAAAAACAAGGGGACATCACTTTGAAGCTTGGAAGACATTGACTGGTCAGTACAATGTGTGTTGATCCAGGATGCTACCAAGTGATTCAAAGAGTTTTGCGTGTGGACAGTGTTCAACTCAATGTGGTGCTGCCCTTGAAGAAAATATTATTACAGAGGCTTGATAGCGTCCGTGTTGACAGAAAACAAATTTGACTCCTCCATATTCATCAGAAGCGTATATACTTTGCATCTATGTGTACGCAAATCAGTTTGCCTTCTCATTGCAGGGTAATATTTGTAAAATATTTCGTAGTATATTCTAACATATATTAGCTGCACTGAGGAGAGTAAGATTACAAACGTCTTTCGTCTTCACAGCCACGGAGCATGGACATGCTGCAAATCATGTTGGAAGCTGAGACCGACGAGAACTTTGAAGGAACCGAAGTAAAGAATGGTACGTTGCTGATATGACTTGAAACTTTCAGGTTAAAAAAATAAACAAAATTATGTAGTGAAACTTCGTCTAACTCTACAATGAATAATAAGCCAAACAGCAGGTCATTAGGTCCAATTGGGAGTTTGCTAACAACAACGTAATAGATGCCCTGTGTGCATATTTCGTGCGCTGATACCCTCGACGGAGCAACGTACCACTTGCTTTCTTACTGACTCTTCATTGAACACGAACACGAACACGGTACTACTCCGATAAATTTGCCCACAGAAATTCGAGTCGTTCTTTAGAGTTTAAACGTTTTTATAAGTTCTCTGGGATTTCTGAGACATCGGCGCCCACAAAGTGAATCTTGTTGGTGATATCTCAATAGAATAGTTTTTCATCTTTTCACCTATTATCTGAATATAAAATTAGGCCGCACGTGATTCAACACAAATTTGGTCTTTCGCATTATTGTTTTCTTGGCTGCGAAAGTGTGAAGCATAAACAATGCGTGAAAAGGGCTAGAAAAATCAATTAAAAACACGACAGTACACCCATCGTAATAAACCGGTCAGTTTTTACACCAAATACACCCTTTAAAAAGAAGGCGTTATCGTACTTAGACTAAACATTCTGCTTACCCGTAACATGAAATTTCGAGAATTATTGTGTTTTTGATGTAGTGTAAATGATTTGACAGATAATTAAACAAACAGTACTGTGTGCTCTACAGACAGACAAGGCTTTCTCATCATAATCGAGATTGATGGTTTTATCGACAGGACAAATCAAGGTCCAGAAGAAGCTAACGCCAACGGAAGTGTCTGTCAACACTGGGGTACTTCTAATCGCAGGGTAAGCGTTGTCATCAGCTAGTCGATCAGAGCCAAGTTTATTTATTCATTTACCCCAGGTTACCCCACAGCGCCGGAAACATTATTGCAGGGGGAGGGGGGGGGTTACATGTTTCGCAAAAAGAGAAATACAGTACGTATTTATCAAAACAGGAAAATAATACGCAAACACGCAGTTAAATCTAACTCGAAAGAAAATTCGCCGGCTCCGCTCCATGGGACAGTTAATGCTTTCGCGTTATAACTTTCTGGCTGCGATGACTGACGGCGTTAAATTGATACATTTTTTCTTGACCAGGTTTGGAACCACTTCTGTGGCACTGAGCAACCTGAGTTTCGTTTTTGCCAAATACCCTGAAGTGCAAGACAAAGTCAGAGAGGAGGTCAATGCTGCCATGAGGAAACACGTGAGATTTAGTTTCTCAATCATGTTGTTTGATTACGAACAGTCCTCATAAACGGAATGATTTTGATGGCTATGTCGCAGTCGATTAGTGCGATAGGTAGCGACACGACCCGTGAAAAACGAATGCAACACGCATAACTTGTAAATTAGCATCTAATGCAAGAGAAAGGGGCGACTAATAGTAAAAGAAAATAATTGTACGCGAGGAAAAACATTTAGTGTCATGCGATTGTGCCCTAGACAAGACAAATAAATGTTAAAAATTGTATATTAGAAAATATTTTGACAAATTGTGACCGTCTACCAGCGTTATGGAGAACAACATATTAAAACCATCGAATATCGCATGTCCTAAAAAAAAAACACAACGAGAAAACGTTTTTTCTTTGTTTGCATTAGCAAAATCACTTTGTTTCTCCTCAACATGGATTAAGCACTGCTAAAGGCCACAAGCGCCAACCCAGGGGTGATCCGACATGCAAGACGAGTAGTGGACGACAGTCGCGTCTGCATGTTTTAATTTATATTTAGCATGACTGTAGTTTAGCTGCAAGACAAATTGCTAAGTTGACAGGATGTTTCTTAGTATGACGTTATTTCAGGATGCTAAACCTGACTCGTTGTGACTGCAAAGCGCCACTAGTATAGACCATGAAGTCCTATTGAACTTCACGGGTCAAGAATTGCTACCGCTTCGAATAGCTACCGCCCCTAACGTGTCGGTGTTGGAACATAAAGCAGAATCTAGAAGCGCCAAGTTACAAGTCAGGAAAATGCTGTAAATGTTAAGGTTCATATTGCAGCGATGAGCAATCACTGACGTGGCCTTCTGTTTCTGTCAACAACTGCCGTTCGTTGCAGGGCCGCATCAACTACGCCGCTGTCACCGAAGACCTCAAGTACCTCTCGCGTGTCGTGGACGAGACTCTGCGCATCTACCCCGTCGTCGTCGCGTACGTACAATCTGCAAGAGAAGTCTTTATTTCTTTCCTTTCTTTACCGCTCTTGTTTATACTATTCACAACTGCAGACTCGTGCAACCAATTCTCGTTCCTCCTGGTCACTTTCCGGCCACTAGGCTGCACCAGTCTTTGCTGCGCACTTAGATGCGCAGCAAAGTGCTTACGTCACGATTACAACATTAGGACTTAACCCAGTAAGCGAATTTTCAAAAGCAGTGCTTTGTTTGAGAGTCTTTTTATGTCGTAGAGGTGTTGCGTATCTCACCAACGTGGTGCAGGTTAAAGACCCCATTGAGAGTGGTTGCACTGCACTGGCTAAATTTCTCATCTACAGCTCAGATACCAGACGCCCCATAGGGCTGACTAACTTCTGGTTGTATAAACATACACGTAGCACAATTTTCACCAGGTTTTGAAATATGTTTACTGCAGTTCTGTGAATCTGTGAAAATTGCAATACTAAATTCTATCCGGATTTTTTTTCTTCTTTAGTGCTGTAACATTAAATGGCATAGTCCGGAAAACTGTGACTGTTTTGCGTGAGGTGATTGCTGATTTCCAAAACAGCATTTTTTTACGGAGGATGTGTGGAACAGAAATAGATAAGTACCTCTTTCTGAATTAAATTTCTACAATTCCGAGTCTTAAATAAGTGCACGTGGAGGTACTTTTTGGAGACGACATTTTATACCAGTTGAATTAATCTGAGTCTGGGGTTGAAAAGAAACATCGAAACCTAGAAGGGATAGAAAATAGGCAGGACGACGTTTTTGAGACGTCGTTATGTCTATTTTTTGTCCCTTCCAAGTTTTGGTGTTTATTGTTTTCTACGCCAGTCTAAGGTTAATTCAACATTTTTTCACCAGCTCACCTTCACCCTTTCTGTACTTCCTCGCACATGGTATGGTTTGTCAGAAAACACAATATAGCGTGTACAACTACACAATAAATTCAAAACGAACGCTATCGTCATAAAGTAAGCATTTCAATAGCTTGACTCCCAGCACCATAACACGCCCGACAAATTTAGCGGACTTTGTTCCGCGAAATTAGGCGTCACGGCAATGCGCTACGGAAATGCAGAGTATGGTGGTTGAGGTAACGCCCGCCGAACTTGGAGAATATTAGTCACGTAACGTCGTCAGCGTGACGGTGGTCACGGGCTGTCATCGGGGAGGTGGTAGTCAAGTGACCCAGTCTCGTCACGTGACGCCATCGAAGTGATGTGACGTCACGGTAGCACGTGGCAACGTGTACATGGCGCGCTAAACCCAAAGCGGCTCAAAAGATGCTGCAGGTTCCGCTCTCTCTTATATTTATATATAAAATTAAGACAATCTGCCTTACTTTCTAGAATGTTTTGGGCCTGGGTGACTATGACGTCGCCATACATAAATTGCGGTCTTGTAGAAGCAATTTTTATTCTATAATATTTTTGTGGTGTACAAACTTAAAAAAAATACTAGCATTTTTTTTTGCATTTAGGTTTAACACACGATCGGCATTGAACGACTTCGAGTATGAAGGCGTCAAGTACAAAGCGGGACTGAGCATCATGTCACCTACCATCGAGGTACACAGGGATCCGAGATTCTGGACAGAACCTGAAAAGTTTGACCCGGACAGGTAAGGACTTGCTCATTCCAATATTAAAGAATGTACGTAAATGCGCAAAAAAACAACAAAAAAAAACAGCGTTTAAAATAGGTTTTTGAGTTTGATCAACATTGCTCATAAACTTTTTTTTTTTCTTCCGCGATTTGGTGTGGGATAAAGAGGTAAAGTTATAATCGATCTCGCCAATACTGGAAAACATTTAGTCTAATGATACCTAGTTCCAGTTTTACCTGGAAGATGGCGCGAGCTTGCGAGCGTGTTTCCAAGTAGCACAGATTTGGCCAATCATTGGCCAATGGCTGGCAATGGTCTTAAGCCAGACAATGGCTGATGACTGGCCTTTCTCTGGCCATTGGCCAATGACTACTGGCCCTCAGCCATCGGCCAACCATTGGCCGATGAATGGCCACTGTCTGGCCATTGGCCAATGGCTACTGGCCATCAGCCATCGGCCAACCATTGGCCGATGAATGGCCACTCTCTGGCCATTGGCCAATGGCTACTGGCCATCCGCCATCGGCCAACCATTGGCCGATGAATGGCCACTCTCTGGTCATCAGCCATCGGCCAACCATTGGCCGATGAATGGCCACTCTTTGACCATTGGCCAAAAGACCATCGCCAGCCATTGGCCAATGCTTCGCCAAACTCCGTGCTGCTTGGATCCCTCGTCATAAGTGACCGCAAGGACACGGAAGGTCGCAATGCAACTCGAGTGTGTGAACCAGTATTTAAGCCGGGGTCAGGCTCCTAATACATCGTACAAGGGAAAGTCTCAAGGCGCTCTCTGAGGCGGTTTTCTTCCTTGTATGACTGTCCCGTCACTTTAATAAAAAAAACTCTACGAACATGTTTGGAGCATAAATATGTAAGAAACAAGCCTGCTTCAAACATGACTGAGGCCTGTCCGCGGATAATCCTGTCATCATGTCTAGAGCGAACACCGCGTATTTTGTACGACCATGGCCTCCTCTATGCTCACAAAGCCTGGCACTTGGACGACGGAGCCATAGAGTGCCAGGTCGCAGATTTGGAGCGCAAAGATCTGGTAGCACAGGGCATCCAAGAACCATTTCTCTGGGAACCGTGACGTCAGCACACAGATTTTGCGGCGGCGAGGACCCGAAACACACTTGTTCACTCGGGGAGAAGTGTGTTTCGGCGTCTCCAGCCGCAGCGGGGCGCCAGTCACGTGGCTCTCCTTTCATCCGCTGTCTGCCGTCTCATCATTTCCTTATGGGCTGCCGCTTCTAGTGGCGATCTGCCAGGCTTCGTCAGTATATGGGAGGTTATGGTACGATGTATGGACAATGTGACTGCGGCTCTATAGTGTGCAAAGCCTTCTACCGGTAAACACAATTCGCCCCAGAGTTTGATTTTATTATTTTCTTCTTTGAAACTAAGCGAGCCAAGCTGCAACGTGCATCAAAAATGGTTGCGTTATTGCAATTCTTGTTTCACGTGGTTCGTGCAGGTTCCTACCGGAGAACGTGGCCTTGCAGCACACCATGGCCTACCAGCCCTTCGGTCAGGGGCCCCGCAATTGCATCGGCAAGAGGCTGGCGCTCCTTGAGACCATCTACACGGCGGCGCGGATGGTGCACGAGTTCCGCTTCGAGCTTGGAGAGTCTCAGAAGGTATGGGGGAGCAAGGAGGCGATATTTAGACCGTAGATCTTTACGGTGTCTTATTTATTAGAAACATTTGGCGGACGAATTTGGATGCTTGTTGATCTTTCAAATGTCGGTGTATTTCGGTGATCAGTTTGGGACGGACGATAAAAACCGCAATTGCCGGTAGAAATATCCTATAAAAACATTCAGAGTTCAAGTCTAAGATGGGGAGGTTTCGACGAAATCACTTCGGAGCAAAACTTTTTAGAAATCAGTTTTCGGGTTTAACCGATTTTGAACTTTTGTCACCAACGGATGCTTAGCTTTCTTTTTTTTAAACTTATTTTGTATTTTTGACACCGCTGGATGTTTATCTATGTTTTTCTGTAGAAACATGAAATGCTAAGGTCTAGTTATTTTAGGCAGAAGGTGTCGTCCGTACTTTTTTTATATATGGCGGTTTCGCGTGACATTCTTCCGGGCCGTAACTTGCCGGACGCCATGCTGATGCATTTTCGCGTTGTTTTCCTATGCGCGGAGGCAGCGTTTTTCAGGTCGTTCAAGTTCATTCACGTTGTGATTGCCTGCACCAGCAAAAGTGGTTGGGAACTTAGAGAAGCTTCGGCTAATGCTCGATTTTTATACCAACCGACCTCCCAAAATCTCCAAATGATCCCAGGACGACACCCTTTTAGCAGAATCACACATAAGGGTAAAGTCCCTTTGACTGTTGAGCGTGCATAATCATGCTGCTTTAGGGTGCCTACATATCTGTTTCTTTGAGTGCGAGAGCGTCTAAGAATTAGCCAATGCTACGCGCTCGAGCTGAGCTCCCAGACTGCGCGCACTTCTAAAGACATTAAAAAAAAAAACGATTGGACAGGTAAGTGGCGAAGATGGTACCACTCAAGGAAATGCGCGTGTGTATATGAAGGCACTCTATGCTGCCTTCTCTTTTTAGGCTGCAGAATTAGTCTCGGAACGGTTTGATGGCACCTCGTATATAAATATTAAAACAGGAAATTCGTTATAAAATTTCTAATAACAAATACAAAATACTGTTAAAAAAAAGGCTGTGAGTTTAAATTTATGCAGAACAGAGAGAGAGGCAAACATCTTGCGAGGAATGGAATAATGCAAGAAAATTACAAAGCTAAGAATACGATCAGACAAAAAAAAATAATGTGTGGTAAGCATTACTTTTTTTTTCTAGAGTGTACTTATCTGGCGCTTAGCGCCATCTAGGATTTATTTATTTATTTTTATTAATTTATTTATTTGAAATACTGTGGACCTGTCGGTCTACAGTATTTCGTTTCGTTTTCGTTCACTTTCGAGGAAATGTAGCTGCCTTGAAATGGCGTCTGATGTCACAGTTGTAGATTGGCGACGTGGTCAATGCAGTACGACCGCTAACAGTATGAGTGATTACGCGGTCACACGCCGGTACGATGCTCGTTCAAATTGAAATGAATAAGGAGAAGTACCAAACCTATGCGCCGAGAAGCTGATGGAGAGGAGGAAACGAGCGCTAAACAGGACATCTGCAAATGCACATGCAGAACCAAACGAATTCATAATAGATACGTGTACCAGATTTAACACGATTGAGAAAAGAATACTAGTTACAGCAAAAATGACTTTTTCCCATTTCGTTCCTCATTCAATAACGATATCACCCTCCACCGGGAGTTCTTCAATACTTCTCTTGAAAATCAGAAAGGAACACTGAAAGTTTACCTTTTCTTGAATTTCGTTTAACAAGGAGAAAACTTGATAATCCAATTGTTGCTTGCCATAATCGGTTCTCACTTTAGGTTTTTTCTAGATATTTTTTCCCAGTGCGTGTTCTGAGCTAACAGTCTTCGGGATTAGGTATAGCTTCTTTTTTTGATAAGCTGAAGTAATTTAATGTAATATATTTTATGAGCCTTAGCATAGTGTATTTTTCAAACAGTGTTTCGATACGCAATTCTCACAAGTTACTCTGAAGATTTTCGAGCATGCGAAGTATTCGTTTTTGAAGAACTATATTTTATTATAGTTCGTCATAGTTGCGGTACCCCATAGCAATGCACCGTATGATATTTTTGAGTAACATAAAGAATAATATAATTCCTTTTTTAACCATGGAGGTCGTAGTTTATGAATTCTATATATACATCCTGTTGATTCAGATAGTTAAGAACAAAGTTTCTGTATATGTGTCGACCAGTTGAAGTCTTCGTTGAACCATATGCCTAGTAATGTTCGATCTTTGTCCTGCTCTAAAGGTATTCCATCAAAATTAATAAATATAGAAGTCTTGTCTTGCTTGTCAATTGTACGAAATATTATGCATTTCCTTAACTTAAATCGCAACGCCACTCCCTCGCTTTTGCGTTCTTGCAAGGCTTTCACATTTGTAGCCTCCAAAATATGACGCGTGATCACTTTCCGTGAGCCATGTTTCTGTAAACATTATTATATCAAGTCGTAGACATAGCGAGTCAAAAAAGAAATGTCAAAGTCATCGGTCTTGTTTCTTATCCTTCTGATATTGAAATGAATCGCAGAAAACTGCCCTTTCTTTTTATGAAAGTATTTATTAAAAAGATAACTTTTGTCAACAAAGTGTTCATTTAGACCCGCTGGCGTGAAAAATGTAAAATTTGCCATGAGTTGAAAAAAAAAAACAAAGTAAAAAAATACGGCTTTGAGTTTAGGCAATTCTTTTCTATTTTTTGCGAGATCATCTTTTTGTTCGAGTCGAATAGCTGCTTCGCCTTCTTGTCTTCTTACGTATGAGATTCCTTCTCTGTGCCACACAAACTTGTAACCAACGTACTTGGTCTTCATCCTGACATCGTGGAAGAGTTTCCTGTTTGACCCAGTCATGTTCTCTTGCAGGTGCACATTATCTGCACTTGCTTCGCGCCTTAACTTTGGCTTGTTTTGAAGCCTCGTATTTCGCTCATTTCGGGTAACAAAGTGCACGATAACCATGAACACTTTTTGTTGCTTTATTTGGGACGCGATGAACAGCCTCTACGTTATCGTTTGTCAACCTTGGCGCTTAGATTTTATCAGCGATCGTGTTCCGTTTTTCTAGCAGATCCTCATTTGGTGTTTTAGCGAGTTCTTGTACTTCGAGAATATTCATTCGTCCATACTGCTCCAGCCTGTTTAGTTCTTTTCTTATCTGGGTAGTTTCATCAGTCTTTCGCTCTTGCTCCATTTCGTTCACTTTCTTTTTTTTAATACTTTGATGTCGCTGTCATGTTCTTTCATTTTTTTCAGTACGTCATCGTAGCTCTCCGACACCAAATTTATCGATTTTTCAATGTGCATCACAGTTTCTTTTATTTCTACCAACTCGTCAACTTGCTGCTTTAGTGGTGCAAGTTCTGTCAACATTCTCATTATTCGGGTTAGCTCTCGTTGCACGTCTGGCGGCTCCTCGATCGACGGAGCCATAGAGTGATACCGGTCACTGATTTGGAGCGCTAGGATCTGGTAGCACAGAGCATCAAAGAGCCATTTCTTGGGGGAACCTGGACGTCAGCGCACAGCTTTTGCAGCGGCGAGGACCCGAAACACACTTGTTCGCTCGGGAAAAGTGTGTTTCGGCGTCTCGCCGCTGCGGGGCGCCAGTGACGTGGCTCTCCTCTCATTCGTTGTCTGCCGCTCTAACTTTTCCATTTTGGCGGCTGCTTCTCGTGGCGGTCTGCCAGGCTTTCTCACTATTTAAAAGGCATGCGCCTACACGCTAATCGTTCCAACCAGAGCTCCACGTCCTGACGTTTTCCCGCGGTCTCCTTTGCTCGTCTGCCTCAGTTTTCTTTTTCTTTTTTTTTTTGTCGTGGAGCAATGCTTTTTTTTTTTCTGCATGTGCATATTTGCGTAAGCGAGATAAAAACCGAGACGGAAATTGCGACCAGTAATCAATGCGATGGCATTTCCGAAGCCAAACCGCCCCCACCTTTTGTGTCCGCCGGCGCGCTGTAACCAACGAAGCAGGAGACACATATTGGTTATATTATACAGACTTCACTTATGGAAACAGGCGGTGATGCTCCCAATGAATGTAACGTGTTATAATAGCTTATGAAGGACAAATGCCATTACCAAGGGTCTTATTATGTTTCTATAGATATCGTGAGAAAGAAACAATTGAAGTGCAGTATCGTTACAACAAAGCTCGTTGGTTTGTCCCGGGACGTTTATCCGTGGGAGATAGACATTTAGACGAGAATAGATCGTCAAGTATTTTAAATACGTTGAGAGACTCCATGGACGTCGACTAAAAAGATTTATAGAGTTTCCAGAGCAGTTCCTAAGCTATGTAAGTAAAGTGTTTACGCACTACGAGACGATGCAAAATTCTATCGCATTTAAACGACCACACCTGCGCAGCGATTTCGGCAACATTTGTTTCTTTGGCAATTTTTTCTACAGTGGTTGCTTTCGCTTGCAAGTAGAGTGCGTGTCTTGAAATCGCACCTCTCTGTTGCCTTTCCATCTCTCTGATACAGGAAAAGAACGAAATGATGTTCTACTCTATGGTCTGCGAGCCCAAAGACGGACCCTGGATCAAGTTTACCAAGATCGAGGACTCGACGTCATGATCTGGCATGTGTCGTCATTGTTAGGGTGACCAGAACGACACACACACACACACATACAAAATGTGGGGACAGTACTACGACCACTATTTGCTATGGACGTTTCTTTTTGGGTTCCGAGTGAAATCGCTACCCCCTTCCGTCAAAGCATTGTCATCGTCCTATCGAATGACGCCATTTTGTATCGCCGACTGAGCCAGTAATAATTTGTTTGCTATTCTAAGGCAAAAAGAAGAATTTGCTTCCCGAGTAATGCATATAAATAACAAATATAACGAAGAAGCCATGGAAAGCACAACAGCCTGACGTAAAGTGTCTCCAGTAGACACCGCAGAACCACAGTCAAAGCTACCACTACACGAGAGTAGAAATAAAAGATCGTTGAAATGTGGTCATGCCTTATCTAATTTATATGTAGCACTTGCTGAACTATAATGCCGTAGTCACGCTGCTTAGCCAACCTACAAAAGACCTTCTGCAGACACTGCCTGAGACGCGCTTCTTCCTCGTATCACTGTCCCGCCCAATTGCTCACAAATAAAACTATATTTTGATAAGTTGAAGCATATACCATGCATGAAGCAAGCATGTTTCGAAGGTGCTTGAGGCGTGACGAAGACAATTTTATCATGCATGTCTGAAGCGAAACTCGGTTTCTTTTGTACGATGTATGGGTTAAGTGACTGCTGTTTGAGGGGGGGGGGTAAATGCCTCTCCCCCCTGCACGAAAAAAAAAAATCCTCGAACGAGAAATGAAAAAAGAAGAAAAGAAGCATCATTATTGGGAGCTACTACATCCCTTGCAGGGTTATGTCGGTGCCGCAATCCTCAAATGAACTCGCCGTTCTTGTGACTTTCCAAAAACTTATTTTATCAGGTTCACACTGAATGCACCGCGATTCATTAGGACATCGACTGCGTTATTTTTGGCGTGTTAATAAAAACATTGCGTGTTCAGATGATGCCAGTGCAGGTTACTAGCCAGGAATGTTTTGTTTTCGTTTCATTTAATGTTTACCGGTCGATAACTCAGTCTGCGGGGGTCTGAGCATCGTACATATTGCAATCACGATCATGGGGGCCGATTTTCCGATTAAAAGAACAGCAGCCAAAGATGGCAATACACCGAGGTCACTCATGCGACGGGAGAAGCATTGTTCCGGCAGCCAGGGTGACACGTGACCAATGAAAACGCGACATTTCGTGGAGATTGCAAACGCTGTTCTTACAAAAGGTGAATGCATTTGTAGATGAAAAGTGCAAGCAAGATTATGAGACAAATGTTATTTTTTTGCCGAGAGGGAACATAATAATACAGTAATCGTTTCAAAAACTGCGCATAATTTCTTTCGTCCAGTCATCCCCTAGTCTGTTCTCGAGCGCCCGCTCGCTGGCCTGAACCATCGGTCTTCCTAGCGCAGATTCCGTCTGCGACGTAGTTGACTTGAACCAAGCTTGCTTCGCGATCCGTCATCATCCGCGAGTCCGCGTTTTTTTTTTATCATCCCAAGAACGCGGTTGTCGACTACGATTGTACAACTGACTAAAATAACTCGCCGAAGTCCGGGTGTTTGGGCTGTTTGGGTGATGAGCCGCGCGCATTCGATACATCGCTCCGTGGATTTCCCGGTCTGACACGCGAGGATTCATCGCTTGTTATTAACTGACAATGACCCTGGTTTTCGAACATGCTCCTCCCATCGCCTGAGATGACCTCGGTGTGTTGCGATCTTTTACTGCCTTTTTAATAAGAAAATCGGCGGCGTATCATCATAGTCTAGGGATTTCTAGGATGCTTATAACCAGCAGGGTGAGTTATCGCTATATTTAGCCGATCTCAGGAACATCCCCAGGGCCTCTTTCAGTGCAGAACACGACATTTAGGTTTGTTCATAGAATTGCTTCAGTTAGATTGACAGAATTGCTACCGCCTGTAGCCTTTTAGGACGAGGAAACACTGGCACACTGGTGCCACTTATTGGGTAGCTAAGGGACACACCCGGTTTGCGTACAGTCAGACTGCAGGGTTAGCAGTATTTCTGAATTATCTTTGAGGCAATGATTGTACAGGCCATTACTCAGTACTCCAAAAAGTAATTTAATTACTGTTTTCCATTACAGTAATGTCATTACTGCCATCTCTGTTGCTGTCTGCTTCCCCTATTGAAAATTACATCAAGATACGTAATTTGGGACACTGACTGCCAGTCAGCAGCCCTGGTGGAACGTGCCCTGATGGTCCATCATATCACGTCTGACTGCCACTGCCAAGGGAATTTCATCAACAAGGGCAGCATTTATATAAAAGCTCCCATTCCGAGGTGACCATCTTGGGTGGCTATGAAACGGTTCACAAGCCGAGGTGGCCATCTTGCACGGCTATGAAACGGTTCACAAGTCCTTAAAATTAATGTTATTCATGACATTAAAAATCAGGAAAAGTGTGTACCCGTCCATATTTGTTTGAATTTTTTTTTCACTTTTGAAAATTGCGTTTTTAAGGCAGAAGAAACATTCGTTTACAAACGGGCCCACGTGCACCCTAAGCATGTTTCAGGGAAACACCCTCGATGTCTGAAGCTTTCGAGACGACCGTATACACTTTATTTCACAAAACTTGCGCGACTCCGTTGAAGCTAGAGAGCAAGCATGCATGCTACGACAGACAGCCCTGGCTTTCACAGACAAACGCGAGCAGCTGACATATCTGAACTACCCTCGTGGATGCTTTTTGTCTGAGCTCTTCATGAAACAATAATAATGAGCTGCGACACAGCGGTAAGGCCAATAGCCCACACCAGATAGAAAGATATGAACTTGCTAGCCTAAACCTCTCGGACCGAGTCAAGGGCATTGCAGTATTCCAGCGCGAGGTTCCGACCATGAGTGCATTGCTATAAAGAATGCTTCGGCTTAATATGCAGTTAAGCCTTCAGGATGTTATGCAAAGCACTCGTACATCAATCGCCGTACTTCAGTTCTACTCACCTGCCATGTAGAGTACTTTCGCGTCGTAGAACCCTCTTTTTGTTCGCGCGTCTCCGGCCCAGTAGACTGGTACACCTCGTCGTCTTCAACTACACCGCTAAAGCTCCTTACATAGTCGGAACTCACGACAGACTGGGTCTTGTCGAGGAGAAGTTCTACTAAAACATAAGACATTGAGAGCCCGGGCAGGATCGACAGGTTGGAGCAAGCGGGCGAACAAAAGGAGTTGAGAGCGACCGTTCATGGAAGCACGGCGAAGCCTCTATGGGCGAAGCGAAAGTAGAAAGCAATTAACGTTACTAGAACCACTCAGTTGGAAACTGCCATAGAGACTGCTCTGAAAAAGTGGCACCGATCCGTCCACGAGAACCGAGCTAATGGCGATCCCAACGCCGCCACTTCTCCCGCAGCGGCCAGTCCAGGAACTGCACGTGACTTCCATTTTCGTTGTAATCGGCCATTTTGGGGCCAGAACAGATACTGTGGAAGGGGCTTCGAGGTACCGCCCCCGACTCCCAAGCGGACGCGCCGCGGTTTACTACCGTGGTTAATATGCACCTACTGAGGCAGGGTTGTATAAAACAAAATTAATTATACTGCAAAACCTTGCGAACTAAAGATTTCAGAAAACAACACGCGCCCCCCATTTTGTACTAAACTCCAATAAAAGTGACTACAAAAGGAGTTTTTTCTGTTAGCTTTTACGCAAAAACATGCTTTCTAAAAGCTAAGGCGACCACAGTTAAGACAAATGATACAGAGTGGCGCTGTTGACGCATTTAGCTCGGTCTCGGTGGACGCCAGCGGCCCAGGTTTCAACGGTGAGTTTCCCAACTGAGAGTTCTAGTAACGTTGGTAGAAAGTGACGTGTTCGGCGTTTGGACGGGCTTCTGATCAGGGTTGCCGGGTGCCCTGCTTGTCATATCTCTAACATCAGCGGTTTTATAAGCTCACTCCCCGAAATCGATTTCTCGCGCATAGATTTTTTTTTGTATTCATAGATTTAACGAAATAGTGGTATCTGAACGAACTTTACGTCCTTTGACCGTACGTCTGTCTGCACGTCAAAGCTTTTTGACGTACAGTCAGAGACAATCGATGTACAATCAGAATCGCCACCAAGAAATCTTGACGGCATTTCGCGGCGGCCGACTGCCACCAGGAAACCATCAGAAAGTTGACAAGCGGAGTCTGACTGGAGTTTGACTGTCGGTCAGAGCAACTTGTTGGCCAATCAGACATGCTTGACGTACAGTCAGGCACAGTCAGCGGTCCACTAGAAAACATTGACTGCCAAACAGGGTTACATTGATGGATTTTTCATTCGGGGATCATACTTGGGTAGTAGTTCAATTATATTAATTTATTTACAGTAATTTAATAACTTTCTTTGTAAGTTGTAACTGTAATTAATTACTTTCGGCTAGACGGAATTGTAATGTAATTATTTTCTAGCGTCAGTAATTGCGAAATTTCAGGCACAATTACAACTACTTTTGCAAGACTTTACGGTACCGACGGAACCTCTTTGAAAGCCTCAGCGCTCGCACAAGTGGCCTAGCGCTCGGTGACATAGTCTGCAAGGCGCTTGCCGAATGGGGTCTGCATCGCCGGTTATGATGCGGTGCGTAGCCAAATAGGTAATTCCTAAGTCAATGTCGCTACTGCTGAATACAGCCGAAAAACGTGAAAGTAAATTCTGCAGTTGAACAGCGTCATTCTGTTGGAGGCGTGGAGTAGTGGCAGCATAAAGAGGTATAAGGTGAGTTTGGAGACCTAGAGAACACGGTGTTAGCGAGTTTAATGGCAGCCCATTCGCATAGCATACTGATACAGTCGCTGAGCCAAGATGAAATGCCTGTGTCCCAACGTGAAGAATCCCTTGAGCAAAGTCGAGCACGCATTTGTGGGTCTTTAAGAAATCCATTCCTAGTATGCAATCATCAGTGACTTCTGCTATGACCACAGGTAGTGTCGTCTGCAGGCCACCAACTTGGAAGGGAACATTGGCTTGTCCCAAAACTGCAAGGGTAGCGCCAGTTGCAGTTTGAAGACTGGAATCAGGTCCCACAGGCATGGCTGAGAGATGTAACTGGTCGAAGACTGTGGGTCTGACGACTGAGTTTGTCGCTCCGGTGTCTATCAGTGCCCGCACAGGGACGGCATTCATTATACCTTGGAGGTAGATGGATGAGGGTGAAGCTACCAAGCAAGTAGAAGTAATTTTTTTCGTGACGCTTCTTGAGCACCCATTGGTCGGGCATCTGGGGGTGTAAGGGGACATTGCATCTTGCTGTGTCCTTCTTGTCGGCAGTTCCAGCAGATCATCTTTGGTAGGACTGAGGCGGGTGGTGCAGGTGGATGCCTCGTAGCCAATCGTGATGCATTACGGGCGGCCTTCACTTCTAGCGCATAAATGTGGGCGGCTCGAAGTGTTTGAGGACGAGAAAGGCGGACTGCATCTTGGATCTCAATTGACTCGATTGCAACAATAAAAGCCTGCAGTGCCAACGGCATCTACAGTCTCTTCAGGTGAACCCACGAACGACAAGCGTGTAAGACGCTCGATGTCATCAGCGAGCTGAGACAACGTCTCACCCGAATTTTGTCGCCGGTGGCGCAGTTGGGTGTGGTGTAGGTAGCGTTGATGGCCATCACCGAAGCGTTGCACCAACGCTTGAACTAGAGAGGTGTACGACGTACGAGATTCTGGCGACATGTGGTAAAGGACCTGTAATGCTGGACCTCTGAGATTTACTGCAAGTACCTGTGCCTTTTGCTCATCGGTCCATCGATTGGCGGCAGCGAGGATCTGAAACTGTGTCGCGTAGGCGGACCAGGTGCCAGTGCCGTCAAATTGTGGCGCCCGTAGCTTGAGATCCGTAGCAGACGGAGCGATGCTCGGTTGAACCGTGGGTGGAAGTTAATTTTCATCAGTTGGTAGAGATCTTGGTTGTGCCAGCGCTCGAAGGCTTTCGACGATTGCGACTGATGTTCTCTCGAAGGAGCTTGAAATGGCCTCCAGGAGAGCAGCATCGCGTTGCCTGAGCTCTTGGGCAGCCCGCTGGTGGTGGACATCCAGGGGCTATGTTGCGCTTTTGGACTCCCAGGAGACTAGGAAGAGGGAAGTGACGTAGGTGTGAATGAACGTATCTCGCATCGCGAAACTCCACCGTCATCAGCGACTCCACCAATCAACATCCAAAGAGCGTTGTTGACGTCACTTCCCTCTTCCTAGTCTCCTGGGAGTCCAAAAGCGCAACATAGCCCTCCAGTATAGCTGCAATGGCGGTCGAGGCATCGGCTTGAATGTTAGGCTCAACGGGATCAGGAACTGAATGGGGCGGGATGGCTCCTCCTCGAGATCGCGGAAGCCCATCCTCAGGTTGTCGAGGAGGGTCCATGCTTGCCGGAAGAGGGTGTCCCGAACGGACCCCACTTCTGACACCAGTTGTTACGCTTTATTCTAAGCGTAACTGGCCCCTGGTGTTCCCTTCTATACTTCAAATCTTAACATCACTTCTTCTTCTGTCACAATATTATACATATCTTAGAAAGCACTCTGCGTGGATCACGGTTTAGCGTTACCGACCGTTGATTATCTACCGCGTGCAAATGTTTCCTACATAACATAGCCTCCTCTATACTGACAAAGCCTGGCACAACTTCACAGGAAGCGGCCGCCGAAATAGAAAAAGTGGAGTGGCAGAGAGCGGATGGGGGGGGGGGGGGGGGAGGAGAGCCACGTGACTAGCGCCCCGCTGCGGCGAGATGCCGAAACATACTTCTCCCGAACGAACAAGTGTGTTTCGGGTCCTCGCCGCTGCAAAAGCTGTGCGCTGACGTCCTGGTTCCCCGATAAATGGTTATTTGATGCTCTTTGCTATATACCAGGTCCTCGCGCTCGAAATCTGCGACCGGGTATTCCATGGCAACTTCGTCAAACTGCCAAGCTTTGTGACAATAGAGGAGGTTATGTACAGTGCTCCCCAAACTTAACGCGTCCACTGGGTTCCCAAACATCGAGCTCGTGTCGGCTACTTACTGTTAGATTTGTCACCTAATCGTTCGGGATGCCTTCTCAGGATAAGATAAAAACCGGGAACCCAAAATTCTTCAGATAGTCCAATCGGGACGCCGCAGGGACTATCAGAAACGGTAAATGCCGTGACGGCGGTAAGTTTGAAGCGCACTTTACTTAGATACAAACATGTTATGGGGTAAACAAACCCAGCGAACTGCGTATCTGCAGCGGCCGATAGCGCGGTCTGGCCCGCGGCTCCGGAAAAGCCTTTTTATAGCTGCAGGCTCCCGCATTCTTCTTCAGTTCTGAGTTTGGAAGGGTGCGTTTGGCACCGGAATGTGGAGTTACGTGGCCCTCTTCATCTACACGGTGGTAATTGCCTTGGTAATCGAAGCACTTCGTCGCGTCGTGAGGTGAGCACAGTACACCGGGTCTTAACAGCCTCTATAACCGACAATCGTAACTTACACAACCCCTTTGGCGAAGAGTACGGCGCAGCCTATACGGGGCGCAAGTCGTCTGCTTAATAAGAGCACAGAAGAATAAAAGTTCTGTGTTCTGACATCATCGCGACCCCTGTGCACAGGGGTCGCGATGATGTCAGAACACAAAACTCTTATTGGCTGTTTGAAAAAAAAAATATAGTCGGTAGACCTCGAGGCATCTAGCACTGGGGCCTACTGACTATCCTTCCAATCAGAGCCAATTAGAACTCAACGTCGTTCTGACGTCACCGCAACTCCCTGCACAGGAAGCAGACGACTTGCTCCCCGCATATGTTTTGAGGTCGTCCCACTATTTTCTTTTAGATCAGTCAAACAGAGCTTCGCGTTCTGACATCATCGCAACTCCTCTGCAAGATGCAGACAAACTTGCGCTACGCATAGCTTGCGTCTGCATCGCCACCAGCGAGCGCGTTGTGCAGCGTCTCACACCGAGCACGGCACTATAGCACGCGGCGACGCCAAGACTGACGCGTCTGCCGCTTTGCGTCGTCTCTCGTGAAGCTTCAGCGTGTTTTCCCCTTGGGGCGCGTCGAAGACTCACTAAGAATGACGTCATGCGCAAGCATTATCTTCTATACTTCGTTTCAGCTTGGGTCCAGACGCAGCCGATGCTACAAGCACGAGCTCCGGGCTTCCAGCGTCCCTGCCAAGCACGCGCGCTCGTGCAGTACAGGCACTGTTCAGGGCCACACGCTCGTGCTTGTAGCATTGGCTGCGTCTGGACCCAAGCTGGAACGAAGTATAGCTACTACTCTGTTTCGCCTTATGATGTACCGCAGGAAAGGCTACAAGCGCGAGCTCCTTGCTCTGGGGCACATCTCGGCGGCACAAGCTCTCGTGTGTTAAGAGTAGCTCCCAACGCTATGAGCTCGCGCTTCTAACCTTGTCTGCGGTACAACATAAGGGGAAATGGAGTATAGTATTCGCTGCAACCTGCAGCTCGTAAACTGCGTCGCACCATAAATGCGAGCGAAACGGCGTGACGGTGTGCTACGGTATGACTTATTTTGCCGAGCACGCGAGTTCGTGCAGTGAACGTGCAGTTCCAGGAGACATGCTCGCGCTTGTAGCTTTGACTTCGCTCGCACTTACGGTGAAACGAAGCATGCATAGCTTGCGGTGACGTTCCTTCCGCAGTCAATATGGCCCGTGTTCTAAAATTTACTCGATCTTACTCCAGGGTAAAGGTTTTGTACCTTAGCGTTCCAAAACCTACCAGGGGCCAGCGCTTTTCAATATGTGTTGTCACGTGACACGACCCGCCGGAGTAACTCAGATCCATTTGAGTAAGATTTAGAACACAGCCATGGTGACCTTTTTCCTGGACGGGTATACCTTTTGTGGCAGACATGTTTCACCAGTGAGTTTGTTTTTCTTGTCAAGAACGAGTAGGCGTGACCATCAGCATGGCGCGATGTCACCACACGTGCAATCCGTGCCTAGATAGGAAGGCCGTAGGGCTGAAATGAACAAGCTGACGAGGTACCTCCGGAGGGACACGAGCCTCAAAAGCTCACAAAGGTCGCATTCACTGAAAATTGCATAAATTACTCTATGAAAGGCCAATTCACTCAGGGGTGCTTGCTTACGTTTTTTTACGTTACCAATCAATGAGACATCTCTGCTTCGTATGTCGCGTGCAACGACATACGCTCTCAGCAATCCATTCAGTATCCACTCTTCATTCAAAGCACGGATGTCCCTGTGACTATCGATGTGGGCTGTCGTATAATCTCTGGTAACATGACGTAACGTAAGAAAACGGGGCAGTGTGAACCATGCCTCAAAGGTCCTTTCACACGGGAGCGTTTCCTTGCGTTTTCTTACGTTACCCATAAGTTACCGCAACATTGGTGCATGCCGTATCGAGTGCGAGCCTACTCCTTCAACTTGTTGCCACACTTCATACGAAGCATCGGATGTCTCGTTCACCTTCGATGTAAGCCGACGTAAGCTTTTGTGACATAACGCAACGTAAGGAAACGGCGTTGGGTGAACCGGCCTTAAGAATGAGTAAAAGTTATCACGACGCAAACGAGGCGACGTTCACATCAAACTAGCAACTTATACAGGATGATTCGGAATTACACACGCCTCTACCGGACAATATATCCAGAAAACAAGAAACCATGTATTCCATAGGCCTTGGGAGTATAGCCTCCGTCAGCAGTTACATTTGTCTTCTTGGCCGGACTGATACCAAACTTTCTGATCGTACCTTCTAAATTGCCAACAAACGTTAAAAAAAAGAACTTTATTGTTTAATGTTCTAAATATTATTGGCATTTCCTATATTTTATTTATTGATTGGCTTTAAAAGTGCAATTTTAACAAAACAGTTTATTTGGCAATTTTAGTTAATTAGCAAACGTGTCATGACGAGTATTGCCCCTTCTAAGGTCCACCGAGCCCGTTGAGTACACAGTGAAGACAGAACCCAGATAAAAATCACGCACCTTTAAAAAAAGAAATACATGCAAAGGAAACACTTTGTACGCGATGGAGCTGCTGCGGTATTTTCTTCTTTCTGTTTTGAAACTGGTGGAGCTTGGACATAGACAGGCTCACGGCCTCTCTGGGTTCAAGCTCCACCCACCGCAACCAAGCAGATTGCATGTCGCTTAAAGATAATTCGTTGTTTGTTCCGCTATTGGTGTTAGCCTCTTGTTATCTACAAAACGGACAGTTTTACCGATAACCGTTTCACAAAACTTCCTCCAGAGCAATAAAGAAAAGAGTACGGATCGGGACACAGTTATCACGAACGATGACGTACGCCACCAAAAATGTGACTTTTGTCCTTCGGTCAAACACGAATTATGACGTCTTTAGTAGCACTAATTCTACTTTCACCGACAAAGACAAGGGCAATGTAAAGGCTGTCTCACACACATTCGACTTAGGGCTGAAGAGCCTAAAAATCGGTTTCTAGGCTCTTGCGACTACTTACGATTGGTTGAGCAGCGGCGCAGCCAGGGAAACAAATGTTTCATGATTCTTTTTAGGTGCCGATGATTTCGCGCTTTATTAAAACCTCCAGTAAAACTTGCAAAGTTTTTAAAGTTTTCTTTTGCAATGCGTAGTTTACACACTCTGCTGTGCAATCTTTCCGCCATGGCACTTTTTGGATTGGTGATAGCCAAGCACGATACAATCATGGACCAGACAAACATGCGCTATCTCGGGAGCTCGCTGCACTGATTGCTTTTCGCCTGCGAATTGCATCGTTGTTGCTGGGGTGCATTGTTCTTGCTTGAACGCGATTTTAAAATCAGACGCAAACAGACCCTTTTTCAGACTTCCGCGCGAACACCGGTATCCAACACGTATTCATTTCATTTATTTACCTTGAGGACCCGTGTCCGGGTATTACACAAGGGTGGGTTAATTAAAAGACACTTGTTTGAACACAAAAGTAAATATCAATATTGAACTCGGCTGAGCTCGTATTGGATACGAGTGTGACGTCATCGTTCGGCGAGGAGTCAGATCCAATCACGTAGTTACTGTCCAATCAGTGACGACCGCCAATGTTGCTTGATGGAATTTTGAAAATGGTCTATTGAGACACACGATTGGGAAGACGATACGAAGCTTTCATGTGTCTTTTCCTTCAGAGAGCTTTACAGTGTCAGCAATATAATATTGTTCTAATTTCAAACTGAATTATTATACATAAACTATACTATTGTCCACCTTTGCGCAGTCAAATTTTTTCACGTTCTACGCACTAGCCTGTTTCCAAGTTTTGAAAGAACATTGCAAGCTATTCATTTTTATACACTCAGCACTGCGACAGGTAAATCAACTTCGGTAGTTGGAGCGATGTCACTTATCTCTGATGCAACAAACTATATATTTACGAAGTCCTTACTAACATCAGTGTTCATCACCAGTTTTTCTTGTGAGAAAAATAAATAAAAAATATATTTGCTCAGCAAATTGTATATTGGCCGACTAAGCTCGATGAATTGCTACCGAACTAGATCTGAGTAGTTCAAAGTGTAAACAACCGCACGCAAAACAATACCCTTGCTTATGTTCACAAGAGAAGAATGAAACGGCTTGACGATTTTTGCCATTTCCTCTTCGTAACACTCACTTCAAATAACACGTTTTTGAAAATTTTAAATGTACTTCTTGCGTATGTCGTAATCTTTATTGATTCGTAGTTAAGATCTAATACAGAATATGGGCGATTACTTGAGTTTCGGGAACACTACTGGAGCTACGAGGGGCGTTCAATCATTTATCTTCCTCAGTAGAAATTTTTTTTTGTATTTCAACATTTTTTATTAATTTTTTTTTACAATGGCCTCATCCTCTCTGAAAACAAACAATAACAAAAAAACAAAACAAAAAAGAAACTTGTTCGACCTCTAAAACAAGGACTTCAGAGCCACCTTGACGTCTTCATCACTTGAAAATCACTGTCGACGGAGAGATAAAAAATACTTTTAACAAAAAAATAACTCTAGGAAGTCATGTCATGACTGTAGTGCAGTGTTGTGACAAATAATCAACAAAAGCATCTAATATAATAAATATCCACTTAAAATGTATTTAGAGTAGTATTCAAGTTACTTTTTCTACAAACTATGTCTCCACAGCTAAGTCCTACAAAAAGCGCCTGTACTTTCAAACTGTAGAAAAGAGTTAGGAATGGCAAGAGGGAAACACAGGAAACACACGGAAGTGTCCACGAAACTGCTTTCAATCTCATTCCTGCCACCCTTTCGCGTCTAGCTCAAACCATTCTTGACGCATCAAGGCCAAAATTGCAAAATCAGAATCCACCAGTTTAGAAATACCTGGCTCCGCCTCGGGGAAAATTGGGTTTGAGGATTCTGAGAATTGGGAATTCGGAAGGAGAGGAAAAAAACGCTTTTGGACGAGCTTGGGAAACTTTAAGCCACAAGAGACTCACAAAGGGCTTTGGAGAAGCTAAAATCTAGGTCACTGCAGCGCAGCTCAATAAAACCAGCAGGATCGTGCTTCCTTGTCTAGAGGTGTCTGCTCTCGCTTGAAAACGTACTCGAGGTTCATATCAGATCAGAATCACCAGAACCAGTGATTTCCGAGCGTTGTCGTCAACAATCTTCTGCTGACGGAACCACTTTAGCTTCGGACAAAAGGTGTGGAATCCGGATGACTTCACCAGCATTTTGCTGGCTCTAAGCGCAATGTGCCATTCAAAGTCAACTTGGAAAAAAATAATGCAGACAAGAGTTCACACAAAGGCGGGCGTGATTTGGGTAACCCATTTGGACTGCGTTTTGCTCTTCCCTTGTTTCCTGTTTAGTGTTCGGTCACTTGGCTCCGAGTTAGCAATCGGTTCAGCTTAGGCCTGGAGTTTGATGATCTCCAAATCCGAAAATTGTTCGAGCAATAAATTTTTTTCAAATGTTGGAATGTGTGTTTGAGATACTGAGTACAATATAGTGAAAAATGTAATTGGGAAAAAGTAGCCAATACTCTAGGCGATATGTATTTGGAAGATGTCAAAATACTACCCAAGGTATTTGAAACACAGCATCTTGAGTAGAGTATCTAAGAGGCACAAGTCTGTTGTAAGCTGGATGGTTAAGCTGCTGGTGCCCACATTCTCAAATGGCAGCCTGTGATTGACGTGACATATCAGCCGGCCCAATAACATGAAGGACCAAGTCTGCTGGGACTTGTCTTCGTCATTCCTCCCTGATTGTCGTCGGAAAAGCAATCACTGCGTCAAAGTAACTCTCCCTGTTATTGTTGTCTTGCGTGACGCAAACTTCAGAAGCAAAACTGCTTTAACGTCCCAAAAGGCAGTAGCCAAGTCTTTGACGCCTGGTTTTTCTGTCTTAGACATTTGTAGGGGGGGGGATGACTTGTGATTTCGCTGCATTGAAATCATCATGGACTGAGGACCACTTTCATATGTCTCATCTCCAGTCGCCGAACAATAAAAAATATTCACTTGGTCTTTACGGAGGATGCCTGGTTCTCTTAACAGCACTGGAGCCTTGTGACCTTTTGATATGGCGTAAACATTCTTGAAACACATCTTACAATAGCCTATCATAAGCCAAGCTTTCTGTTTTGCTATTTTACAAAATAAAATTATCGAGGTGCCCACTTCTTCAGCGATTCGAGAAGACTTAAATGGTCTGTCTGACAAAATTGTATCATTGACTTTCTTGCTAGTTTCTCTGGAAGCTGCTTCCACAGGCCGTCCAGTGTGAGGGTCAATTGTTTTCAGCGGATTCTCTACCCGACTTAAACTGCTTGTGTAAAAATTCTGCTTTGTAGGATGATGAGGAAGACTCGCTATAAACAACTATCATGCACTCATAAATCTTTCCCCCCGTTTTTGTAAAAGAAATTTAACGCCGAACCTTGCTCCTAATTAAGCATTTTCTTACGTGATTCGCACAATTACGTTCCTGGTATATCTTCTCTCTTAGGCTGCTAGACTCGCACTGGGTCGCAGCTGTGCATGCGACCTTGAGCCACGTCACAACACGCCCAGACTTCTTTAACACGTTTTCTATTTTTCTTTCGTATTCAGGTAGGTGAATCATCGAACACCCCTCGTAATTTGCTACATATTAACATCTTCAATGCGTTTTGAACAGTTAATGACTTTTTTCTTAATAAACTAGCGTTATACGTGACGTGCGCACAGCTTAAGTTCACGTGAGATCAGTGAACGTTTTCTCAATAAAAAGAACTTTTGCGGTAATAGTCTCTCTCTTGTTTTTTTTCGTTTTCAGTTTCCGACGCAAGACATTCTCGTACTTCAAGGAAATCGGCGTGAATGGCCCGCCGCCAAACCTCATTTGGGGAAACCTTTGGGAATACCACAGAAAGGTGAGCGGCCGACCACGTGAGACACTTTATAGACAGGCACGATCTTTACAAGCACGCCTCAGCGTTTGTCCACGAAATGTGGGGGCGCTGCGCGCGCGGAAACCAGATTCTCGCAAATTGAAGCGTGTCTGTGTGCGCCGGGCCGACAGCATCGCCACCATAGTGGCGTGACGTCAGATGGATGGATGCAAACGGCTGCGCCCTTTAAAATGGGCAGTAGCTTGCGCCACCTACTCTAGAAATCAAATAAAACAACAAAGTTATGGTTTTGCCTTTCTAAGGCAATTCGCATCCTTTCGGAAATTTCGTAACTATCACCAGGCGGTGTGGGATGTCACCAGGATGTCCTTTAGGTCGTCAGATGTTGAATACCTGTCGAATACCTTAAAAGGTTGCTCGAGGTTTCAGTCCCATGCGCTAGCGCATCTTGAGCGCCCATTAAAGCCATGCACGCGCACTCTTTACTTCTGAAATAGCCGTACGAGACTATAGTTTGGTAGCTGTGTTTAAGCGTAACTGTTCATTAAGGGTGACTGAACTGCGGTTAAAGGTGCCCGTGCAGCTACGGTATTAAGCTGGTAACGACTATAAAAGTGCGTCTGACATCGACCTTCTCGCTCCTAAATCACACAGGGAATCACACATGCAATCCACGATTGGAGCGAAAAGTATGGCGACGTCTTCGGGTAAGTGTTTACGCTACAGCTGTGAGTATAAGAGACACTTTTCGAAAGTCTGTCCTCTGATGGTTGCTGTGGAGTCTCTGCACAATGGCGGACTGAAACCGTACGTCACGGCACACTTTATGGGTTTGGTTGGATTAGAAGGCAAAAACACACTTACAGAACAAAGTGACGAGCACAGTGACGTAGCGCTTTCGTCGCTGTTTGATTGACTTGTCGGCTCCTGGCGGTGATCGCGATCCGAGGTTCGCTGTCTTATGGAATGACTTGCACTTCCCGCGATGTCAGTTGGTCCACCATTGTGCAGGGGTCACGACCTTCTAATAATCGGCACGCGGCTTTCAGAAGGGGTCTATAGAGCAAATGATTAGTCATGCCGGTGTGCACGAGACCTTTTCAACGCTCATTACCCAGGCCAAAAAAATTAAAAAAATACCGAGTCACTGGGCCCTGGACGCAAGCGCGTCTTCTGAGATTCTGCACAATAGAGTCACTGAACATGCTCAAAACGCGTACAACAGCCCGATGGACAAAAATGGGGAGAGACAGTAGGCGGTAATAGACCTTTTTCACATACCGAGGGGCACCAGGCGGTGGCTGCACGAACTAAAAATCGAGGAAGGGACCTACCTGCGCTACCAATCTATAATGGGAGCTACGCTACCAGTTTCTTCGTTCTCTGAGCAGCAGGGCGTGCCCAACGCGCCGTCCAAGTGGGGCATCCGTGGCGTCCACTTAAACGTCGTGTTATTCTTTCCGTCCGCTTTCTTTTTTTGCGTAACACAATTATATGTATGCTGCAATTACGTTTGCTGCTCGCTGATCCACAGCCTCCTTCCGAATTTCCTCGATTTTTCGTGCACACTTCCACCGCTTGGCATCGGGCGCTCGCGCGTGCGCAGAACGCTTCTTGAAAAGGTCCATTGGAATATTCTATACAAAGCAAATACAGTTTTGAGTGTGCTCAATTTTTTAGTTTTGTTTAACTGAATTCGAAAAAAAACAACATAACGGTGCGATATAAATGACGAAGGACAGAGAGGAGTACACAGACGGAGGGGTTACTGTCAAGTGTTTATTTTGTAAGCAGCGCCCGTCGGTGTGGCCACACGTAAGACAAAATACACCGGATCACATGACCGCCGCATGTAAAAACTGCTCCCAAACGCAAGCTCATAGACATAAAGAGCGTCTGAAGGCGTGCTGTTACAGGCCTCTTGATTCTTCAAAATGAGAAAGGCCTCAGTTACCTCTCTAGTCAACTGGTGACGATGTTGTCCCAGAACTGTAGTTGCACCTAAAACAAAAGCACAACCACGTCTACCTCAGTTACGCGCTAAATTTCCTGACGGTGATGCCTTAATGAAAGTCGCATGCTCACGCAATCTATCATTGATAGAGCGTCCAGTCCGACCGATGTACACTTTCTTACTTGACAGAGGGACGCCGTAGACCACGCCTTCCATGAAAGCGGCAAATCTATTCATATGCTGTTTATCACATGCAGGATCGACAGCGCGACATCAATCCACCTCCGCATCCAAGGCTCCATCTTAAAAGGTGCCGCAAAAACGACTGGAAAGCCACGTCGTTGCGCACCTGTCTTTATCCGATGCGTCACCTTATAAATAATAGGAATTATAACGGGTATCTGCGTAGGTCCCTTACACGCAATACCCTCCGTAGTTCGCCAGCATTTCAAGCGACTCTCAAAAACACCTACCGGGAGACTGTTAGGGTAGCCGTCTTCCCAGAAGCCTGTTGGACTGACTACGAAAACTCGTCACCAGTTGGTGAGGACACGACTTGAAAAGAAATTCCCGTAGACAACCAGCTGTGATTGCTTTCTTTCCATTCTATTTTAGCTGGTGTCGAACGGAAGTAACCCTTTCTGAGACATTGGACGGTAGCTCCAGCAGACGTAGGACACAGTGAAAGTTAACTTAACGCCTAAAAACTGCAAAACCCCTTCTTCTATGTACTATTATCTGTCCCTCGACGTTTTTATCGCGCTTATTTTTTGTAATAATGCTCAACCAACTCGGCCAACCTTCCGCTCTGTTACAATTAGTTTGACTGCTTGATATTTGATTATACTTTTGATTGTGTGAGCCAGCTACGTAGCGAGACAGCTACCTGCAGCTGGCACGAATGAGCCACCGAGGTAGCTTCTCCAGCTGTGACGACGCTAGATAAAACTACCACCCACCTATCTGTCACCCTCTGTCAAGCTCTGCTAAAAATAAACGGAGAAAATGCTTTCGCAAGTATCTCCCCAAAAGTCTCCATTCATGATCTCTGTATCATTTTTTTAATTCTTTCCCTACCTCTCCATTTTCATTAGTCTGAAGAGCCCTCTATTCGAAGATAAATTTTGTCATCGCCACTTCATCTTGGCGGCCTTTGTCATAAAAGGGTTTTGTGTTTTCAAGGTCTAAATATTGTTTCACTGGTTTTTAGAGTGATCATATCTGGGAGTTAATTGGACAAGTAAATCGTTTTTTAACGCAATAGCGTTAAGGAGCTTGTGTCGCAGAAAAGCCGGCGTCGATGGCGTGACGGGAATGGTCGATAGGGTCACGAAGTCTCAGTCACATGACCACGCGAGGGAATTTCAAACGACCCAGAACGCTCACGTGAAATGTGAAGTCTCGCGTGGAATGAATGTGATTAAAATATGACATATGATGAGAATTAAAGGCCGCCGCAAGTCTCAAATGTTTTCACTTTATAAAGTAATTTACTTGCCTTAAAAGAAATGATAAAGACCTTCAGTTGGGATTCGAACCCACGAGCCTTCTGTTGCGAGCCAGACACGCTACAGACTAGGCCACGCAAGGCACGCTTGCACGGCGAATGAGAACGCGATGCGAACGGGGCTCGATAACACGTTCCACTCTTACAGGGGAAGCTTCAGCGTCCTTAATGTCTTTTATTGGGGTTTTACGCTGAAGAAAAGAGGACCCGGCAGTAGGATTCACTAACCTCGAGGGAACATGCTCGTAACCCTAATATTTGGGAAAGTTCTCCGTACCGATAAGATGAAAAAGAAACGAGATAGATGGTGCACCTTACGCCTGCGTTCCGTGTCAAGACAACATGAAACCGTAGATAAACATTTTTCCCCCAAAAATTTTAGAGTTTTTTTATTATTGACGGGGCCGTCACCAACGCGGGGTTCTTTTTTTTTTTTTTTTGGTTTTCCTCGATATCGATCAAACCGATTTGACGATTAATCTTTGGTAGAGGTCCATGAATACCGGTTCGAATATCGAATAGCGCACTGTCGGCCCTAGGTTTAACACCGTTAAGAAAACCGGTTGTCGCGGCTGTCCCTTCCGATATGAAGCTTACGGAGGAGGCGGTGCTATTCGATTGGAACCGGTATTCGCTCACCCCTACATTTCTGTGTTTATCGATTTATACCAGAAAAACATGACACCATATCGTCTCTGCCATTTTAAAAAACGGAGGTCGTGGCATTATATGTTCACGTTTTTTGTTTCATAATTCGTTCCTCTGGGTTTCATTCGTGAAAGGCTGCAACGTCATCGGCTGAGGAGCCGTCATAAGATGCTCGAGGCTCCACACGTACTGCGTTCCTCAAGCTGTTGATAAACACAGCAATTAAATACGTTATTCTGCAACCATATGGAATCACTTTGAGATTGTCGAAGAGTAATTTAGGGTACGTGCTTTTTGCTGGGAAATATAATGGACATTTTTTAATATGATTGGTTCTTTTACAGATTTTATAATGGGGACGTTCCCACCCTCGTGGTCAAGGACTTGGACTTTTTGTCGTACGTCTTCATCAAGAACTTTTCAAACTTCATGAATCGAGGGGTACGTAGAGTGTGATAGTTTTTGTTGTTGTTCTGAACATTGTAATAAACAGCTTTGCATGTCCAGCATTTTTGTGGTCAGGAATGTTTCCAGTATGTGGCGTACTTGGAAGCTTCTATAGTTACAAGCAACAGCGGACGGTAATGAGGGCGTTGAAAGAGCTTCAGCCACATTCTTAAAGGGGCCATGAATTGATTTTTCTACTTGCACTAAATACTCCTCAGAACCTCTCCATAACCTTATTAAGCAAATAAACTTGCCTTAGTTTTTTTGTTTTTCTAAGCTATGGCAGTTGGTAATCAGATTCGAGAAATTTAAGCATCGTTCATCCCCTCCACTTGCAGCCAGACCAAGCGGCCACGTGGCCTGGTGCCTATCCTATGCCGCCAACGTTAATCGTAGCCACGCACTGGGGTCACCAATGTAGAAAACGCATACTGAGCTCCAGGCATTGTTAGAGTTTGGCTATTCTCATCACCGCACTGGTTGGGCACGAGCCACTACCCGAGTGTCCGCCGAGGTATTGATTGTTACGAGTGGAAGTGGAGTGCTCACGCAGTTCTCGTGTCCAATTTATCAGCCGCGCTCGACTGTCGTCAGGCAAGTTGTTTCGATCCCACAATTACGTCACCAAGCTTTGCGAAGTGAAGACTGAAATAAATAGTTCCTTTTTGTCCTCAGCACTTTCACCGCGAGCAAGAAGCTTCTGAATCAGTGACGGCCCATGCGAGTATATACATGGGCCAGACTAGGACCAGTACGCCTCCTTAAAGTCATGAACATTCCAACCCGATTTTGTATCGTGACCCCTTTAACTCGTATTCGACCATCTCATGGGAATGATATGGTAGCATCATTTGTATGATATTTTGTCATAAAAAATATGTCTACATCGCCAATTATCAAATCGCAAGTGATATTTGTGTTGCTTGAATGTTTAAACAGCCTTGAAGTTGGTACGCCTCCACGGGTAGTCTGCCTCTCAGCTGTAGATGAGATTAGTGAGTGCAGTAGAACCGCCAGCCTGGAGTCTTTAACGTGCAGCTCGCGGTAGCGATTACACGAAAACGTGCCGGTATGGAACTCCTAGATCGAAACGGGCTGGGGTGGGGATGGGATCCAGGAGGTTCTGCGGTGCAAGCTTTCCTTCCACGCTCCGAGCTGAGACGCGTTGAAGTGATATTTTTATGTTGAGATGGTTCTTATGTATCGCTGCAGCATTAGGCTTATTCGAAAGCGTCCAAATACTAAAGTAGCTTTTTTTTTTATTTCGTACCAAATGCACGCACTAGTGAATATTTGTTTCTACATTTTACATATATTTTATACATTTTATACATATACATTTTACATATATATATATATATATATATATATATATATATATATATATATATATATATATATATATATATATATATATATATACATTTATATATATATATATATATATATATATTGAAGGGGGCTTTTAATGGGGATGATTTAATGGAAGTAGGTTGGCAACAGACTGCTCTACAGAACGGTTCGATCGCCAACTGCCTTGACCTCGAGCACCCAGCACGAACTCTCCAGCCGGGGGCGCTTCGTCTTCTTCCTAACATTTCCCGCCGGTCGGGCGGAGGGCTGGGTGTCAGTCAGTTTGATGTAGCGTCATCGGGACTATGGAAGGGTTTCATCCTTGCAACGTGAACAATGTCGGTGGATTTAGATCGATGATCTCGGGGGGGTGATAGTGGTGAAACTTGATAATTTGTGGGCGAAAGGCGACGCAGAACAACATAGGGTCCGACGTATTTCTGAAGGAGTTTTTCTGACTTTCCCGGCTGGCGTAGAGGTGTGGCTAAAAGAACCCTGTCTCCAACTTCATAGGAGGCAAGACCATGGGTTTCCGAATAGCGAAGTTGCTGCTCTTGTTGGGACCGTAGGGTGTGCAGACGGGCAAGGCGACGGGCGTCCTCCGCTCGGCCAACGATGTCGGTGGCATAGGGGCTCAAGGGCTGGTCATTTAGGGAGGGCAAGATCGTATCCAGAGGCGTAAGGGGTTCACGAGCGTATAGAAGATAGTAAGGCGAGAATCCTGTAGTTGCTTGATGCGCAGTGTTGTAGGCGTAAGTGATGTACGGAATGATGGCATCCCAGTTTGTGTGGTGATCGTCGACATACATGGATATCATTTGTGATAATGTTCGGTTGAGGCGTTCGGTGAGTCCATTTGATTGTGGGTGGTACGCACTGGTTACGTTGTGAATTGTGTTGGTGAGGCGCAAGACTTCTTCAATTAGCTTGGCAATAAACGGGGTTCCCCGATCACTGATGATGTTTTGGGGTGCTCCGTGCCGCAGTAGAATGCTGTGGAGAAAGAAATCTGCGGCGTCTTGGGCAGTGGCCGTGCGTACACACGTTGTTTCTGCATAGCGTGTGAGGTAATCGACGGCAACAATAACCCAGCGGTTGTTGTTGGTGGAAATCGGAAAAGGACCCAAAAAGTCGATGCCCATTTGTTGGAACGGGGATTCGGGTGGTGTGATGGATTGAAGAGGACCGGGTGTCTTGGTCGTGCGACTTTTCTGTGTTTGGCAAAGGCGGCAACTTCGAATGTATTTGTTAATTGTGCGTGACATGCCGTTCCAAAAATAGCGATCACGGATGCGGAAGTACGTTTTGCTAAAACCGAGATGTCCGGCCGTCGGGTCATCATGATGGGCGCGGATGATGTCTTTTCGAAGCACCCGAGGCACGACCAGAAGCCAAGGGCGTCCATGGGGTTCGTAGTTTTTTCGGTAAAGAACCCCATCATGCAGCGTGAAAAGACGTGCACGCCGTTGGATGCGCCATGATGAGGGCGTGGTGGGTCCGAGGAGGTGACGAACAATGGGTTGTAATTCTTGGTCTGAAAGTTGAGCATCCGCGACGTCAATAGTGTCCAAAACTGCACAAAGTTCAATCTCGGTATGTGGTTCGTGAGGGGAAGAATCAGCCGAGAGTGGACACCGCGACAAGGCGTCTGCGTCGAGGTGGCGTTTTCCGGATTTGTAAACAATTGTAAAGTCGTATTGCTGAATCTTGAGCGACCAGCGTGCCAGGCGACCAGATGGATCCTTGAGCCCGGTCAGCCAGCAAAGGGCATGATGGTCGGTTACTATGCGAAAGTGAATTCCGTAAAGGTATGGACGGAACTTTGAAATTGCCCATATGACCGCCAAGCATTCGCGTTCGGTGATGGTGTAGTTGCGTTCAGATTTGGTTAGGGTGCGGCTAGCATATGCGATCACACGCTGGGTGTTACGAATGTTCTGCGCAAGGAGAGCGCCCAGGCCATGACCGCTAGCATCTGTGCGAATTTCTGTATCTGCACCTGGTAAGAAATGTCCAAGAATTGGGACCGAGATTAGGGCCGCTTTTAGAGAGGTGAACGCTTCCATTTGATCTTGGTCCCAGTGGAAGTGTTGGCCAAGGCGAAGTAAGTTGTTGAGGGGTTCGGCGGTGTTGGAAAAAGCCGGTATGAATTTTCGAAAATATGTGCAAAGACCAAGAAACGCGCGGACATCTTTCAAGTTTCTAGGAACTGGAAATTCAGAGACTGCTTGAATCTTGCTTGGGTCAGGACGAATTCCATCGATACTGACCAGATGACCAAGTACCTTGATTTCTCGAGCTCCGAATTTACATTTTTAGAGTTCAGCTGGAGGTTTGCGTTACGAAAGCAATCTAGTACTTGCCGAAGTCGGTGTAGATGGTCGTGAAACGTTGTTGAAAAAACAACAACGTCGTCGAGATAGCATAAACAGATATTCCATGTGAGGCCCCGGAGCAAAGTGTCCATCATGCGTTCAAACGTTGCAGGGGCGTTGCACAGTCCAAACGGCATGACATTAAATTGGTATAGGCCGTCAGGAGTAACGAAAGCTGTTTTTGGTTTGTCTTCCTCAGAAACGGGAATTTGCCAATACCCACTGCGTAGGTCTAATGAGGAGAAAAAAGATGAGCCCTGAAGAGCGTCTAGCGTGTCGTCGATTCGAGGTAGCGGGTACACGTCTTTCTTGGTGACTTTGTTAAGGCGGCGGTAATCGACGCAGAACCGCCAGGAGCCATCATCTTTTTTCACGAGAATTACGGGAGATGACCATGGACTTGACGAAGGTGCGATTATTTTCTTGTCTAACATGTCGGCCACATTTTCTTTTATGGTCTTGCGCTCGGCTGGTGATATTCTGTATGGTCGGCTTTTCAGGGGAGTGGCGGGGCCGGTGTCAATTTGATGTGTCACGGTGGTCGTCTGAGTAAGAGCGTGCCGACTGAAGTCAAACAGGTCGCTGTACGTGCTTAGTAGACGTTGGAGAGATTCACGTTCAGCATTCGTTAGAGAAGAGTCTATCATTTGGGCAGTGCGCTCGCTCAGAGTGTCAGCCGAAGCCGCTTGTAACTTTGTCGTAGTAGGTGCTGGAGATAAAGAGGCGATAGCATGTTCGTCACACGTTTGGATTGTGGCGATACGCGATCCACGAGCTAGCATGAGTGGTTCCGCAGAAGGGTTTGTAATGTATAAGTGCACTCGTCGTGTTTTCACCATGGCAATAGAGTGGGGAACAAGAACGCCCTTCTTTGCAAAAGTAGTCGCGATAGGCTCCACGAGACCGCAAGCACTGTTAAAAGGGGATTCGAGTACAAGCTGTACGGAAACTGCTGAAAACGCGGGCAGGCGTATGTCGTCTGCAGTACGAAGAACAACCGGAGGCGAATCGGGAAGAGTGTCTTCAGTGTCTTCTGTATCGCAGATGTTGAGATGGAGCTCGCCGCTGCTACAGTCAATAAAGGCCTCGTTTGAAGTCAAAAAGTCGCACCCGAGGATGACGTCAGCGACGCAGTTTTGTAGTACTGTGAAAATGACAACGTAACGGCTTCCTCCGAGAAGCATGAACATGGTTGAGTAGCCGAGGGGTCGCACCAGTTCTCCATTGCCCATGCGTAGTAAGCGTCCATGAGCGGGTGTGAGCACCTTACGCAAACTGCGGCGAACGCTTTCGGCAATGCATGATTTGGCGGCACCGGTATCCACTAAAGCCGTAAATGTTTGTCCGTCGATTACAATCTGAACGGTCGTCGGTCCATTACAAGGAGGGTTTTTGTCGAGTTTGAAGAATGCAGCCTGACCTCCGGTGTTAGCACAGGCTGCTGGGCTTAGTTTGATGTCTCAGTAGGTGCGGCGACGGTGTTGAGGGGCGACACAGAGCGCGAACGGCGAGGGTAAGGCGATGGCGACCGGCCCCGGCGAGTGGTGAGCGACGAAGGGGAAACTCGAGCGCGTCGGTCTCCAGAAGGCATGCTCTCGTTGTGAAAGTAGGGGGACGGGCCTTGGGGAAAGTGTCGGTAGGCGGCAGCGTCCGCTGATCGGCGGCAGTAGCGTGCAATATGTCCCGGCGTTTGACAGCTGTAACAAATTGGGCGGTTGTCTTCTGTGCGCCAGATGTCAGTTCGTCGACGTGGGCCATAGGACCCTGTCGGAGAATAGACCTGGTAAACAGGAGCCCTGGTGTAGCGGGGCTGAGGGTCATGCGCCATGGAGCAAACAAGTGGAGCCACCGGCGGTGCTGGTATAGGCGGGGGTGTTGGCGGAGACAGGTGTCCTAACGCAGAGCGAATTTCGTGTTGCACAACCTTTTGAATTGATTGCACATGCGGATCTTGGGGGGCAACGTCGACACAGGGTTGTAAGTGAGCCAGGTAAGGCCGCAGTTCATCACGGATAATGTTCCGGATCATTGTTTTAATGTCCGTGTTAAATGCAGGTGCGAGGCATACCTCAGGGAGCCGCTCAAACGGTGCCTTGTTGATGCGGGCGCTTTGGAGTTCCTCGTATTTCTTGCATTCGTCGATGAGGTGTTGGACCGTTGGAGGAGATTTGGGAGCGACGATGGTAAAAGTTCCTGCGAAAGGCCCTTGAATAGGTGTCGGATGCGGTCCTCCTCTGGCATGTGAGCATCAACGCGGCGACACAGCTTGAGGACGTCTTCAATGTAGGCAAGGGATGATTCGGTGTTAACCTGGTAGCGGCGAGCCAATGTTTCTTTCGCCTGCTGTCGGCGCTGTTCCGGCTTACCAAAGGCGTCGGCGAAGCGTGTCTTGAAGGCATCCCAGGAGTTAATTTCTTCTTCATGGTTGTCGAACCATTGAAGTGCCGTTTCTTTCAGAAAAAACACTACATTCGCTAGTTTGAATGAGTCGTCCCACCGGTTGTGTTGACTGGCCCGGTCGTAGCTCTTAAGCCAGTCGTGGACGTCGGAATCGGATGAACCAGCGAAGAGCGGTGGGTCGCGTTGTCGGTTCTTAACAGCTTGAGTGTGTGGCGGCGGTGCCGCTGAGGTTGTGGCCACAGCCGTTGGCGGAGTTGGGGAGCCGTGGGCATTGTCCCCTTCTTCAGGCATACTGGCTGTGGTGCGGCCGCTGCGGAGTTCCAGACCGAGGACTTGAGGTGGGTCGATGCGAGTGAGAGGTTGGGGAACGGAAAGACCTCCACCACCTGAAGGGGGCTTTTAATGGGGATGATTTAATGGAAGTAGGTTGGCAACAGACTGCTCTACAGAACGGTTCGATCGCCAACTGCCTTGACCTCGAGCACCCAGCACGAACTCTCCAGCCGGGGGCGCTTCGTCTTCTTCACATAACTTTTTATTATATATATATATATATATATATATATATATATATATATGTTTATATTACTTGTGTCTGGCAGACCTTTCACTGTGCACGCAATCATCTTGTCTCCCATTTCCGTTATTTAATAAAGCGCAAAAATAAAGCGAATATAATAGCAGGATTTCGAAGATGAACTCTCAAATCTCAGATTGGCAGTCGGTATTTTGTCACCGGGCTCAAATGACTGTCTCTTAGCGAAGCGGAGCTTGCTGTTCTCGAACCTTCGATGATTATATTTTTGTTCTTTGTTAATGTGGACAGCTTCAACAAAGGAAACGAATACACGACTGTTAATAAATTACCGAAGACATAGTTCGTCATCTTCGTATAATTTGCCGAAATATTTACAAGCTGTCCACGCAAAAAGAACAAACCAACAAGATCAACCACTAAGCATGTTTAACGGTGTCTTTTCGGCCATTATACTAAAGTTCAAATTGATATATTTACAAAGCATGTCTCAGACCGTCTACTCGTTATATAAACATTCAGTTATTAAATCTTGTTTATTTATTTTTTTAGTTTGCGCGGGCGTTGTTTATTTACTTTTGTTTTGCGTTTTATGAAGGTGACCATGAGGACTGACGAGCAACACGAATTGCTTGGCCGGAGCCTCATGCATGCCCAAGGCCTCCAGTGGAAGCGGACGAGGAGTTGCATATCCTACGCGTTCACCGCGAGTAAATTTAAGCAGGTGAGAACAAGCGAGATGGTTCAATAATGCGCTACATGTGTTTAAAAAACCAACTAATAGTAACAGTAACACTAACAGTACAAGTAACAGTAATATTAATAGTAGTAGTAACACTTATTTGTCCATCTAAAGCCGCGATGCCACAGGAAGGCGGGTAGCTGGTAGCGAGATGCCCGTGAGGCACCGCATTTGATGAAGATGATTGTGAAATGAGTATGGTACGAGTAAAATGGCAACGAATCTTAGCAGTCATTACATTCGAAAGCGTCAGTTTTTGCGTGCCTGCCGGTAGAGAACTGCCCGAGTGTTTGGGAATAGTATGCCTACAAATAACTTAGCTGAATGTGCTGCGCTGCGAAGTTCTACAGAACAAACGCGTGACCAGAAAATGAAATGAAAGCAATGAGTTACATTGAGATGAGGAGAAACACAACGTACATGAATGGGCAGCCGCAGCACATTCAGCTATGTACCACAACCAACTAGCCCAAACCCAAGTCCAAGCTTTATTAATCTACATATAACGAGCACATTTAATTGAAAATTTTAAGCGACAAAAAAAAGTACATACAATCTTTGAGCAGATCTGACTCAAGTGCTCAATTGCAAGCAGGGCATCTGGCCGCCGTTATGTCTCTGCTCGCGACTTTTATGCACATTCTCTTTGTGCTTGCACGCATGGCGGTCTAGCCAGGGCGGTCTACTTGCAACATGCATGTTCTCAAATTTAGTGCCATTTAGTGGCTGAAATATTAGTATAACTTTTGAATTGCTAATGGCGGTAAAAATGCAGTGGATAATCGGGCACCGCCACTTTAGACCGTCAGCAACAGACAGGTATAGGTGTTCTTTGCCGTTCAGTTCTCTCTCAATTCAGTGTCGATTATTACAAAGAAACTATCTGTGCTGTACGAGGCGCTCACCTCCATAAAAATCTTGATTAAATTCACCACATCAAGGGTTTTGTGGGCCGAGTGTGCGTAACCTGAATTTGTTAGACGCGAGTTCGAAGTGAACGCAGACATGGCTCTTGCTTCCAATTCGTGCTTCGCATCGATCTAACCTCTAGAATGTTTAGGCTTTGTATAATTTACTATGCTTCATATCTTTAACGTCTTCCTTTATGAAACACCGTAATGTCGCCATTAGCCTGCAACAGATGCGAGAATGGAGGCCGTACACTGCTATGATCACATGGAACGGCAACAGCGTTTTCTACGTTGTAAGACGAACCGGAAAACTTGGTGCCTGCACATAGGAACCTGGCACATTCACAGAATGTGCATTTATGTGGCGGATTTTACTTTGTCATCTTTCAATGCGTAGTTCTCTCTCTGTAAAAAAAAACTAGACTAACAAGCTTGCCATAATCAGCTGCTAACGTGTTCGCAGACGATCGAGTTAGCAAACAATGTAACCTGTGGTGCCATCTCCCAATAGGCCCAGCGTGCAGGCGACTCACTCTGTTATCTTCTTACTGCTCGACTAGCGGGAGATGGTGCCATAATTTGCATTCATCGCTAACTCATGCCCGATTCACGTGGTGCCATTTTACTTGCGATTTCGCAGTTGTGGCGTCGGTTGTACGGCAAGAAGAGCGAAGTGGAAGCTGCAGTGTTCAGTGTCGCACCTGCGAAATCTCAAGCAAACTCGCACCATGTGTATCAGGCTCCAGACGTCTGCCAACAGGTCCGTCGTTAACTTTGGCAAGTTTTCTGATGTAGTTAATTTTTTTTTACAAAAAGAAAACAACAACTTGAATTTCCCCAAATTAAAATCCACGACCTAAATGTACACTGGGTGAAAGTTCGAGCTTTCTATGTGGATGCACCCACTTTTCCCGTTCGTTTTATACAGCACAGGGAAGACTGTGGGATACCCTATTGTTATGGAAGTGGCCAGACTAAATTTTGAAAGGGTTCGTTGGAGTATGGTTAGGCAGTCATTCACTGGCTGTAAGCATATATATCATGCTATCCGTCAATATTGAAAGTAGGGTCCTAACCCCAAAGCTTCACTCTGCTTCCGCTCTGCCAGGTTTTTCCTCACATGGACAGGTCATGCGACCGCCTTCTTGAGGCAATCAGGGAGAGTGCAAACAGCGGCAAGGAAGAGAGCGTGGGCAATCTCTTCAAACCTCTCGCCATGGACTACATCAGCGGGGCCAGCTTCGGCATTCAGAACTCTTTCCAGGAAGAGAAAAATCACCCACTTTTCATGATGGCCAAGAAGGTTCTTCCGGGCACCATGACCGGCCCGTTCCACATGATCGCACGTAAGGGCCGTCTTCTTTTGAGAAGCCGGTGTCATTCATCAGCTGGGCTCAACGTTACTAGAACTCTCAGTTGGGAAACTCACCGTTGGAACCTGGGCCGCTGGCGTCCACCGAGACCGAGCTAAATACGACAACAGCGCCACTCTGTATCATTTGTCTTAACTGTGGTCGCCTTGAGCTTTTAGAAGGCATGTTTTTGCGTAAAAACTAACGGAAAAAAACTCTTTTTGTAGTAACTTTTATTGGAGATTGGGGCAAAATGGATGGCGCATGTTCTTTTCTAAAATCTTTAGTTCGCAAGGTTTTGCAGTATAATTAATATTGTTTTTATACAACTGTGCCTCAGCGGTGATTTCAGGTAGCGCGTCCTGAGTTAGGCGCATATTAACCACGGTAGTTATCCGCGGCTCGTCCGCTTGGGAGTCGGGGGCAGTACCTCGAACTCCCTTCCACAGTATCTGTTCTGGCCCCAAAATGGCCGATTAGAACGAAAATGAAAGTCGCGTGCAGTTCCTGGACTGGCCGCTGCGGGAGAAATGGCGGCGTTGGGATCGCATTAGCTCGGTTCTCGTGGACGGATTGGTGCCACTTTTTCAGAGCAGTCTCTATGGCAGTTTCCCAACTGAGTGGTTCTAGTAACGTTGGCCGGGCTTGAACGTACTAGGATTACGGGCTAAGCGTTGCTGCTATCGGGAGTCTACGACTGTTCATAGAGTCATGTCTATAACTATATGAGCGTTATAAACGTGAGTCATTTCAGGAAACGCAGAACGTGAGTGATTATGTTCACTCCTTTTGCTCTGTGATTCCTTCTTCGCGTTCTTATCGACCAAGACCGCAATCTTTATGGCTGCAGAGTGATAATGAAATGCTCGGAAGATGGCACCACGCGGGTTTCTTAACCATCGGTGGCTCTAGAATCTTTACGCATACCAGCAGAGCAGCGCCTCATGCGACCATCTCTCGTTCTCTGCTCACAATTACTCGCGGCTGAAAACAGTCAACATGTGAGCCGATAGATTCAATGAATCGCACCGAAACATGATGCCGTGACATTGGTCGTGTTTCCGTGCGTCTTTAGAATTACCCTCTAATTTTTTAAAGGCAAAGTCCTTACTTGTTTTATTACGCCAAAAAGGCGGGGGCGTTGTGCCCGAAAGATGGTCAAACCAATACGTCATCAAGCACGTCCCGCTCAAGGTCAAAGCAGACGCGCCTCGGAAATAAAACAGAAAGAAAAGCACAGCAACGCAGATGCTTCGTCGCGGAAGCCGTGGAGCCGGCGGTGGCGCCGCGCCTGCGCAGTGAAGGGAGCGTGACGTCACCGCCGGACCGCCGTGTGGAAAAGGGAGACGTGGCACGATGCTTGTAGGAATGCGCTGCGTGTAAGAACGTTTTTCGGATTCTTACACGTAAACAATCTTAAGTGTCGTCGGAGAGTTTTTTTTTGTTTGTTCTTTTATAAAGTAAACTGGTCATTAGATTCCCCTGGTACTGACAATCCGAGAGTTCCTACAACAGAATACAAATCATTTAGTAACGCAATTTGTGTCATTTATATCATCGATAATTAATATAAAGGACCTTTAGAGCTGAGCACCCTTGACGGGGGTTCGATGATCGAGTTGTTTTCTTGTGTTGTACCGTACCACCTTTGGAAATTTTAAATATTTTGGTGTATCGTTTCCTGCCCGAAAAGCTTACTCTATTGCTTTTCTCTTCTTCTTTTTCACAGAAGCAACAACAACGTTTAAGGATGTCGTTGTACCACTGCTGTGGCTTAATTCCAAACTGGGCTCTTTCACTTACGATAAGTTCTCGAAACTCGCCTACAAAGCGGTGGAAGCGCGAAGAAAAAATCCGTCGGTGAGTTGTCTTTCGGCTAGTGGAGTGGGAGACCTTCTGCACGCTTATCTCGCAGCCACTGACTGAACCCGGAATTCAAAATGACCAAGCTTTGTTTCTGAACCGCGTCACAGCGCTGCTGTCGATGTCATCAACATGGCGGCCCTTCCTCGGGGTGGGCGAAGCTACAAAGGCTTTGATCGCCAGCGGTAAGAACAAACCGGCATTCTGCTTGCACGAACAATCCCAGCTAATGCATCGCTAAGATGGCGTAACGTTCCTACACACCCCGTACTCCGCTGTGTTTCTCCGAATGGTCACGCATCCTTCACGCGGCCTTCACTCAAGAAAAAAAGGGCGTAAAAGGGTGTATCGTTACACCCTTTGTCCCATATAATACACCCCAAAACTTCATTTCGACGTACAGAGCCCTATAGCCGAACAGACGGCCCAAAATTTTACGATGGGTTTGATAACGGTGCGATATAACTTTTTAAATAGCTAAAGTACATATCAAAGACCGCATAAAGAAAGCACCGAGTTTTTACACTAAAGCCAAGGAAACCCCGTTTATGTTTTTTGTAGTCAGTAAAACATACATTTGCTATTTTAATAAGTAGTACGTACCACACGGCTATCAAGCCCCTGGTAACATTTCAGGCCGTCTGTTCGACTGTAGGGCGCTATACGTCGAATTGAATTTTTTGGGGTGTATTATATGAGACAAAGGGTGTAACCATACACCCTTTTCTCTTGAGAGTGTTCGCTTGGGTACCATGGCTCGTAGGGTTCGCCGCCGCGCTTTGTCGTATACCGCGAAACGGAGAACAGATTCCGGTACTTGATGTCAACAAGCCTAGCTGTCACATTCCAGCAGACAGTACTTCTTCTGCTGTACACAGCTCCAGCGAAACGTTTTACGTACGTTTTTCGTTGTTTTATTTTTGTTTTTTTGCGAGGTTCAATTCGGCCGAAATTCGGCAATGAGATGGTTTGATTTGTTTGATTGTCCAGTTCAAACTAACTCTACGGAAGGCGGTACTCTGGGTGGACTTAGTGGCTCTAGGGGTGGTTAGGCTAGGTTAGTATACAAAATTCAATATGCAATACGCCTCGGTGCCTTTACGCTAGGCAAAGGTGCCCGCAATCTGACGGAGAAGGCACCGTGTAACCGAGGTTTCGATGGCACGTCAAAAGATCTTGAGGTAGTCAAAATTAGTCCCCAGTCCACCACTGGGGTGTCAGGTGCCCTTCGTTGGTTTGGGAGGCAAAGCTCCCAACTCTGAAATTTGCGATATGAGATATCATTGTCATTGCATATTCCAGTACGTTAGGGTTGTCGTGGAAAAGAGTGAAAAAATTAACACGCAGAGGAGTCATGAGATAAATATCAGGAATACAAAACTAATTTTGCCTTGCGTTAGATCTATAAAGTGGTTACTCAGGAAAGTGATAAAAAACCAACTACATAGAAAAAAAAAGAACAATTAGAGTGTATGCATATGGTATAAAAACGAGGGGACATCACTTTAAAGCTTGGGAGACATTGACTGGTCAGTACAGTGTGTGTTGAACCAGAATGCTACCAAATGATTTAAAGAGTTTTGCGTGTGGACAATGTTCAACTCAATGTGGTGCTGCCCTTGAAAAAATATTAATATAGATAGAGGCTTGATAGCGTCCGTGTTGACAGAAAAACAATTTGACTCCTTCATATTCGTCAGAAGCGTATATACTTTGCATTTGTGTGGACGCAAGTCAGTTTGCCTCCTCATTGCAGGGTAATATTTGTAAAATATTTCGTAGTATATTCTAATATATATTAGCTGGACTGAGGAGAGTGAGATTACAAACGTCTCTCGTCTTCACAGCCACGGAGCATGGACATGCTGCAAATTATGTTGGAAGCTGAGACCGACGAGAACTTCGAAGGAACCGAAGTAAAGAATGGTACGTTGCTGATATGACTTGCAACTTTCAAGTTAAGTATAAGTAAAATTATGTAGCGAAACTTCGTCTAATTCTAGTATGAATAATGCTCCAGAGAGCAGGCCATTAGGTCTAATTAGGAGTTTGTTAACAGCCAAGTAATATATTTCTTGTGCGCGCACTTAGTGCGCTGATACCCTCGTCGGAGCAACTTACCACGTGCTCTCTTACTGACTCTTGTTTGAACACGTCACCCACTAACTTTTGGTATAGTTCATCATAAGGTAAAACCAAGCTAATGATTTGGTAAGTTTACGTCTGGCGATTTAACGCAACTACAAATCATTATACATAAATTTAAATTGAGAAACCTAGTTCAAATATCATATTAATATATTAACTACGATGTGTAAACTTACTAAAACAGCGTAAATACAGGAAAACAGATTATTACTACACCGATCAACATGCCCAGAGAAATTCGCGTCGTTCTTTAACGTTTAAACGTTTTTATGAGTTTTCTGAGATTTCTGAGACACCGGCGCACACAAAATGCATCTTGTTGGTAATAGCTCAATGGAATACGGTATCATCCTTTCACGTATTATTTGAATATAAAATTAAGCTGCATTAGATTCAACAAAAATTTGGTCTTTCGCATTATTATTTTTTTTTTGGCTGCGAAAGTGTGAAGCATAAACATTGCGTGAAAATGGCTAAAAAAATCTATTAAAAACACGACAGTACACCCAACGTAATAAACCAGTCAGTTTTTACACCAAATACACTCTTTAAAAAAGAAGGCGTTGTCGTACTTAGACTAAACATTCTGCTTACCCGTAGCATGAAATTTCGAGAATTATTATGTTTTTGATGTAGTGTAAAAGGTTTGACAGATAATTAAAATAAACAGTACTGTGTGCTCTACAGACAGACAAGGCTTTCTCATCATAATCGAGATTGACGGTTTTATCGACAGGGCAAATCAAGGTCCAAAAGAAGCTAACGCCGACAGAGGTGTCCGTCAACACCGGAGCGCTTCTGATCGCAGGGTAAGTGCTGTCATCCCCTAGTCGATGAGAGTCAATTTTATTTATTAATTTACTCCGGGTTACCCCGCAGCGCCAGAAGCATTACTTCAGATGGGGGGGGGGGGGCCAGGGGGGGGGAGGCGACACACTTTCGCCATAACAAAAATACAATACACATGTATAAAACAAAAAAAAAACTCGCAGGCACGCAGTTATATTTGACTCGAAAAGAAAATTTAGCACGAAAGAGAACAATATTCATTTTTGAAGGTCACTTTCCAATTATCTACTACTGTCTACAACATGATTAGGAAACAAATATATACTGACAACACACGATAACTTCGCGCAAACCACAACACGCAAGATATACATTGGGAAGAAAGCGTGGCTTGCTTCTGCAGCCTAGTGGGGAATCGATGGCCGAGTGTGTTAATGCACCCAGGAATCCTGGGTTCAACCAATACCAGCTAGAAGACGAACGAGTCATGTGCGTCACGTCATTGTTAGCGAACCCCCGACCGATCCGCCCCAAGCGGCAAACACGCCGAAGCTCGTCGAGCGTCGCCGTAAAGTGGCAGACGAATCCGTCTTGGCGTCGTCAAGCCGCCCTGGCGGTCAAGCTGACGCGAGCTAAGCGGAGAGAAATTCGTCTGCTTCCAGCGCAGAAGTTGCGGTGACGTCAGAATGACGCCGAGCTCTGATTGGCTTCGGTTGAAAGGATAGTGGGTAGACCTCAATGCTAGACGCTTTGAGGTGTACCCCCTATTTCTTTCGATCAGCCAATAAGAGCTCGGCGTTCTGACATCATCAGCAACACTTGGGCAAGAAGCAGACGAAGTTGCGCTCCCGCATAGGCAGCGCTCTGTTGACCCATTAGTGGTGAGGTTTGTTGTTTTAGGGAAGGGGGAGGGGAAAAGGGCGGAGACGCAGCTTGTTTTCTAGGGAGTATTGGTTCAATATTCCCCCTGCCCGTTTCGATATGGATGAGCATCGTATACCGGAGTGCGGTCATGTGTCCCTACTGCGTGGTGCACTTTAAATACCCCAGTCATTGGCTATGTTTCTCATCCACGGCGGTGACATCAGACGTTCGTTGGGGCTCACCAACTTCCCGTTATCTAAGCAATAAATGCAAAAATAATTTCCATAGTGAAAATGGTGGCGTTCATCCTATCCAGACAGTTAAAACGCATTTTTGTTGCTTTTTCTTTCTTGAGCGAACTGCCGTCTTTAAGAGTATTTTATTGTCGACATTCAGTAAGCTTTCTGGCTGCGGTGACTGACAGCGTTCAATTGTTACCTTCATCTTGACCAGGTTTGGAACCACTTCTGTGGCACTGAGCAATCTGAGCTTCGTCTTGGCCAAATACCCCGAAGTGCAAGACAAAGTCAGAGAGAAGGTCAATGCTGCCATGAGGAAACACGTGAGATTTAGTTTCTTAATCACGTTGTTTGATTATGGACAGTTCTCGCAAACGGAACGAATTTGGTGGCTTTGTCGCACTTGGCTAGTGCGATAAGTAGTGACACGGCCCATTAAAATAAATGCAAGACGCATAACTTGTGAATTAGCATTGAATGAAACAGAAATGGGCAACTAATATTAAAACAAGGTTTTAGTACACGAGGAAAAAACACTTAGTGTCGTGTGATTGTGCCCTAAACGATACAAATAAATGGGAAAAATGGTAAATTACAAATTAGTTTGAGAAACAGTGAACGTCAACCAGCGTTAAAAAGTACACAAATAAGACCATCAAATATCGTACGTAAAAAAAATACGTTTTTTGTTGTTTACATTAGCAAAATCACTTCGTTTCTCTTAAACATAACTAAGCTCTTTTAAAAGCCACATGCGCCAGCGGCTGTGAATGGTGCTCCCGTTGCACGATTGTTCGTTTAAACAGAGGGACGATCTGACATGGAGAACGAGTAGTTGACGACAGTCGCATCTGCATGTTTTAATTTATATTTAGCAATACTGGACTTGAGCAGCAAGACGGATGGTTAAGTAGACGCGATGTTTATTTAATTATGGTCAATCATTGTCAATAACTGGTCAATGATTGCTACCACTCCGGATTGTTAACCACCACTAACTAGCGTTTAGATGTTGGAACATAAAGCAGAGTTTAGTAGCGCCCAGTTCTAATTGTGATAGTGCTCTAAATGTTAAGGTTCGTATTGCAGCGGTGAACAATCACTGATGTGGCCTTCTATTTCTGTCAACGATTGCCATCGTTGCAGGGCCGCATCAACTACGCCGCTGTCACCGAAGACCTCAAGTACCTCTCTCATGTGGTGGACGAGACTATGCGCATCTACCCCGTAGTCGTCGCGTACGTACAATCTGCCAAATAAGTCTTTATTTTTCTTCTTCTTTACTGCTCTTGACCATACTATTCGTGGCTGCAAACTAGTGCAACTAATCCTGGTTCCTCCTTTTCACATTCCAGCTGCTTAGCTGCACCAGTCTTCGCTGCGCACTTAGGTGCGCAGCAGAGTGCTCGTGTCACGATTAGAACACGAGGACTGAATGATGCAGTGAGAGGGTTTTCAAGAGCAGCGCTTTGTTTGGGGGTCTTTCTATGTCGCAGAGGTGTTACGTATCTCACAACATGGTGTAGGGTAAAGATCCCGAGAGCGGTTGTACTGCACTGGCTAAATTTCTCATATACAGCTGAGACACCAGACGCGCAACAGGGCTGACAAACTTCCGGCTGCATAAACATTCACGCAACACAATATTCACCAAGTTTTAAAATATGTTTTCTGCTAGTTGTGGTACTAACCTTTCCCCGTATTTCTTTTTTTTTTCATTTAGTGTCGTAACATAAAATGCCGTAGTCCGCAAGACAGTGACTCTTTTGCGTGAGGTAATTGCTAATTTACAAAACAGTATCTTTTTTCTTCATTGAGGATGTGTAGAACAAAAGTAGGTAAATAGCTTTTTCTGAATCAGACTTCTGAAATTCCGAGTCTTAGATAAATCCACGTGGAAGTAGTTTTCGGAGACGCCATTTTATGCCATGTTGAATTAACCTGAGTCTGGGGTAGAAAAGAAACACCAGAACGTAGAAGGGACAGAAAATAGACATGACGTCGTTTTTGAGACGTCGTTCTGTCTATTTCCTGTCCCTTCCAAGTTGCGATGTTTCTTTTCTATACCAGACACAGGTTCAATCAACAATGTTAATATTCACCAGTTCCCCTATTGAAAATTCTCATTTGTATGAGAAATTTTTGTGTCCAATAAACATATATGAATCATACAATATATATATAAGAACACATAAGAACCACATAGGAACCATATAAGAACTATATAAGAACTATATAAGTATAAAGATGGAAGCACCATGTAAGGACACTTGTGAGAAGTTTCTGATAAGTCTCTTATATGGTTCTTATATACCTTATATAGTTCTTATGGGTTCTTATATTGTTCTTATATATCTTGTATGATTGATATGTGTTTATTGTACACAAGAAATTTCTCATACAAATCACTTTTTCACTAGGGTCGCCACCACCCTTTCTGAATTTCTTTGGACATTTTCCCACAAACTATGCAATTGAACACAAACTGCTAACCTGACGTCACGGTAGCACGTGGCAACGTGTACATGGCACGCGAACCCAGAGCGGCTCAAAAGATGCTGCAGGTTGTTCCGCGTCTCCTATATTTCTATATATAATTAGGATAATCTGACTTACTTTCTAGAATATTTTAGGCCTGTGTGGCTTTGACGTCGCCATGCATAAATTGCGATATTGTAGAAGCAATTTTTATTCTACAATACCTTTGTGATGTACAGACGTAAAAAAAAAACTACTATAATTTTTTCATTTTTCTTTTCATTTAGGTTTAACACACGATCGGCATTGAACGACTTCGAGTATCAAGGCGTCAAGTACAAGGCGGGACTGAGCATCATGTCCCCTACCGTGGAAGTACACAGAGATCCTAGGTTCTGGCCGGAACCTGAAAAGTTTCACCCGGACAGGTAAGAACTGCTCATTCCAATAATAAATGTTATACATAAATGCTCAAAAAACAAAAACAAAAACAGCTTTTGAAATAGGCTTTTGAGTTTGACAAACATTGCTCAGAGTCTTTATTTTTCTTTTGCTACCAAGATTTGGCATGGGATAACGAGGTAAATTTCTAATCGATCTCGCCAATGCTGGAAAACATTTAATCGAATGATACACAGTTCCAGTTCTACCTGGCAGATGGCGCGAGCTTGCCAGCATGTTCCCTCGTCATAAGCGATCGCAAGGACACGCTCGGTCGCAGCCCAACTTGAGTGTGTGAACCAGTATTGAGGCAGCGGCCACGCTCCTAATACATCATAAAAAGGACGGTATCTAGGCATTGTCTGAGGCGGGTACCTTCCTTGTATGACTGTTCCGCCACTTTGATTATAAAGAACAAAAGAAAAAGAACTGTCTACAGACATGCTTGGAGCACAGTTATATGGAAGAAACAACTTCTGCTTCGAGCTTGATTAAGGCGTGTACGCAGATGGTCTTGCCATCAAGTCTGTTTCGAACACCGCGTATTATGTACGATGCATAAACAGTATGACTGCGGCTCTCGTGTGCAAAGCCTTCTTCTACACAAGCAGAATTTGCACCAGAGTTTGTTTTTTACTCCCTTCTTTGAATCTATAAGCGAGCAAAGCTGCAACCTGCATCATAAATGGTTGCGTCTAGAGCCACTACATGAGCTGCGCTGAGAGTGTCGGCAGTCCGTTCCCCGACATTGTTGTGGGCGCCGCCATTTTGGTGCTTGTGCAGAGCAGACGCAACTGACGATCGTCATGATTCAAAAGTGCGACTTCCTCAGCATTAGATTCGGTGTTAGGAAGCTCACGTAATATGGCTTTGATCTGCCGCGAACTGTTTAAACATTTGTGGAGGACGGAAAAGCGTTTCCTGTGATTTCAGATAAAGCTTCAGATAACTGGCAAGCATGATTTTAAGCCACAACACTCTGAAGCGTAGATTATTTAGTGTCACTAGTTGCGTCATTGCGATTTCTGTTTTATGTGGTTCGTGCAGGTTCCTACCGGAGAACGTGGCCTTGCAGCACACCATGGCCTACCAGCCCTTCGGCCAGGGGCCCCGCAATTGCATCGGCAAGAGGCTGGCGCTCCTTGAGACCATCTACACGGCGGCGCGGATGGTGCACGAGTTCCGCTTCGAGCTTGGAGAGTCTCAGAAGGTATGGCGGAGCAAGGAGGTTATATTTAGAGCGTAGAGTTTTTCGGTGTCTCATTCATTAGAAAGATTAGGCAGAAGACTTTGGATGTTTATTTATCTTTCAAATATCGGTGTATTTCATTGATCAGTTTGGGACGGACACTAAAAACGGCCATTGCCGGTAAAAATATTCTATAAAAACATCCAGAGTTCAAGTCTAAGATGGGAAGGTTTCGACAAAATCACTCTGGAGCAAAAATTTCCAAAAATCAGTTTTCGGGTTTAACCAGATCTTGCATTTTTGTCGCCAATGGATGCTTAGTTTTTTGTTTTTTTAACTCATTTTGAATTTTCGACACCGATGGATGTTTATCACTGTTTTTCGGTGGAAAGCATGAAATTCTGCGGTCTAGTTATTTTAGGCAGAAGGTGTCGCTCGTATTTTTTATATAGGACGCTCTTCCGTGCCGAAACTTGCCGGACGCCATGCTGATGAATTTTCGCGTTGTTTCCTCTGCGCCACCGGAGGCAGCGTTTTCCAGATCGCTCGAGTTTTTTCGCGGTGTGAGTGACTGCACCAGCAAAAGTGGTCGGGAACTTAGAGAAGCTTTGGCTAGTACTCGATTTTTATACCGACCGACCTCCCAAAATCTCCAAATGAGCCCGGAACGACACCGTTTTAGCAGAATCACACATAAAGGTCTTTGACTGCTGATCGTGCACAATCGTGCTGCTTTAGGGTGCCTACATATCTGTCTCTTTCGTGGTACAGACATACTTTGTTGCACTGAGTTGGTCAGCGCGTGATGCGCTGCCGCATTGAATGCGAGTGGTAAAATAGCGTCTCAGAATTAGCCAAGGTTACGCGCTCCAGCTGACTCACACCGGATTGCGCGCACTTTAATATACATTAAAAAAACAAAAGAACAAGAAACGATCGGACGGAAAATTGGCGGAGTTGTCACCACTCAAGCTAATGCGCATGTGCGTATGAAGGCGCTCTATGCTGCGTTCTCTTTTTAGGCTACAAATTTAGTTTCGGAACGGTTTGATGGCACCTCGTATATAAATACTAAAAGAGGAAATTCGGTACAAAATATCTAATAAAAAATACAAAAAAATTTACTCTAAAAAAAGAAAAAAGGTCTCGGTTAATTTTTATGCAGAACACGGAGCCGGGCATATATCCCTTTGAGAATGAAATAATCCAAGAAAAGAAAATAATCCAACAGGACTTTAACCCAGGTTAACCTCTCTGTTTTCCTTTCTGACTCTCCTCTCTCTCCAAGAAAAGTTACAAAACAAAGAACACGATCAGACACTAAAAAAGGAATGTGTAGTGAGCATGACGTATCCCTTGCCCAGAGTCCCTGCGTAGATTGCATTTTTCTGGGACAATCTTATTCCAGAGCTTCCTGATTCGCTGGGATCCCTCTATTCTTCGTCGTGATTGGCTATCTTCCATGCATGCTGTGCAAAAAAAAGTGTACGCGCAGCTTTGCAGCGGCGAGGACCCGAAACACACTCGTGCGCTCGGGAGAAGTGTGTTTCGGCGTCTCGCCGCAACGGGGCGCCAGTCACGTGGCTCTCCTCTCATCCGTTGTCTGCCGCACCACCTTTTCCATTTCGGCGGCCGCTTCCCGTGGCGATCTGCCAGACTTTGTCAGTATATAGGAGGCTATGTGCCTATATAGTAATCGTTTAAACTAGAGCTCCGCGTTCTGATGTTCCCCCGCACTTTAGTTTGCGCCTCTTCTTCATTTTTTTTTTGCGGAGCAGTGTTTTTTATTTTCGTGCATGTTTGCGTAAGCAAGATAAAAACCGCGACGCAAATGGCGCCCAATAATAAACGCGATAGCATTTCCGAGGCCAAAACGCCCATACCTTTCGGTTCCATCGGCGCGCTGTAACCAACGAAGCAGGAGGCACATATTTGTTAAACTATACATGCTTCAATTATGCATACAGGAGTTCATGCTCCCAACGAATTTGACGTGTTATATTAGCTTATGAAGTGCAAATGCAGTTACCAAGTTTCTTATTATGTTTCTATGATATATCGTGAGAAAGAAACAATTGATTGCAGGGTTGTTACAACAAAAGTCGTTGGTTTGTTGCGGGACGTCCATCCGCGGAGGTAGACATTAGGACAAGAATATAGCGTCAAGTGTTTTAAATATGTTGGGAGACTTTATGGACGTCGACTAAAAAGATTTATAGAGTTCCTAAGCTACTTAGTAAAAAAGCGTTTACGCATTACGAAACTATGCAACTTGCTATCGTATTTAAACGACCACCTGCGCAGCAACTTTGGCAACATTTGTTTCATTCAAAATTTTTTTACTGTGCTTGCTTTCGCTTGCACGTAAAGTCCGTGTTTGAAATCGCACCTCTCTGTTGCCTTTCCATCTTTCTGATACAGGAAAAGAACGAAATGATGTTCTACTCCATGGCCGCCGAGCCCAAAGATGGACCCTGGATCAAGTTCACCAAGATCGCAGACTCGATGTCATGATCTCGCCTGTCTCGTCATCTTTAGGGTGGTCAGAACCACACACACACGCACACACACACACACACACACAAAATGTGGGGACAGTACTATGACTATTTGCTATGGACGTTTCTTTTTGGGTTCTGAGTGAAATCGGAACTCCATTCCGTTAAAGAATTGTCATCGTCCCATCGAATGACGCCATTTTGTATCGCCGACTGAGCCAGTAATCACTTGTTTGCTATTCTAAGGCCAGAAGAAAAAGTTGCTTCCCGAGTAATGCATATAAATAATAAATATAACGAAGAAGCCGCGGAAAGCACAATAGCCTGACAGTAAACTGTCTCCAGTAGACACCGCAGAACCACAGTCAGAGCTACGACTGGACCAGGGCATAAATAAAATATCGTTGAAACGTGGACATGTTTTATCTAATTTATATGTAGCACTTGCTAAACTATAGTAACGTAGTCACGCTGCTTAGCCAACATACAAAAGACCTTGTGCAGACACTGCCTGAGACGCGCTTCTTCCTCGTATCACTGTCCCGCCCGATTGCTCACAAAAAAAACGATTTGATAAGTTGAAGCCTATACTATGCATGAAGCAAGCATGTTTCGAAGGTGCTTGAGGCGTTATGAAGATAATTTTATCATACATGTCTGAAGCGAAACTCGGTTTCTTTTGTACGATGCATGGGCAGGTGAATGCTGTTTGCACAAAATTAAAAAAAAAATTCCTGGAACGAAAAATGAAAAAAGAAAAGAAGAAAAGAAGCATCATTATTGGGAGCCTCTACATCCCTTGCAATGTTATGTCGGTGTTGCAATCCTCAAATGAACTCGCCGTTCTTGTGACTTTCCAAAAACATATTTTATTCACACTGAATGCACCGCGATTCATTAGGACATCGACTGCGTTAATTATTGGTGTGTTAATAAAAAAATGAAAGCCAGTTTACAACTCCCTGTAACGCCGAATTAGAGCGCAGCTCTTGAGGAGGAGGGGAAGGCACGGGGGGGAGGGTCACGTGACTTCGGGGAGGGGGGTCACGTGACCTCGAGAAGGGGAGAATTTTCCCCGCTAAATTTATCGGGGAAAATTTTCCTGGCTAAATTTAGCGGGGAAAATTTCCAGCTGAATTTAGCGGGGAAAATTTCCGCTAAATTTAGCGGGGAAAATTTTCCGCTAGATTTAGCGGGGAAAATTTTCCGCTAGATTTAGCGCGGAAAATTTTCCGCTAGATTTGGCGGGGAAAATTTTCCGTTAGATTTAGCAGGGAAAATTTTCCGCTAAATTTAGCGTGAAAATTTTCTCTAGATTTAGCGGGGAAAAGATCCCACTAGATTTAGCGGGGAAAATGTTCCACTAGATTTAGCGGGGAAAATTTTCCGCTAGATTTAGCAGGGAAAATTTTCCGCTAAATTTGGTGGAGAAGTTACCCATTATGCACCGCGCAGTTACGCCGACGGCGACGCCGCTCAAGCCGGAAACGGGAGCCTAAGAGCTGCGCTCTAAAGGTGAAAGCCGTTTACAACTTCCTGCTAACGCCGAGTTGGAGCGCAGCTCTTGAGGAGGAGGAAGGGTACTCAGGGGAGGGTATACCCTCCTCCTCCTACTCCTTCTCCTCCTCCCCTCATTCTTCAATGTCCTTTTGAGGGGGTTCACATGACCTTTGGGGTCACATGACCTCGGGGAGTCACATGACCTCAGGAGGGGTCACATGGCCTGGCGGGTCACGTGGCCTGGGGGAGTCACATGACCTTGGGGGTCACATGACCTTGGGGGTAACATGATTTTGGGGGTCATGTGACCTTGGGGGTCCCATGACCTTGGGGGTCACGTGACCTTGTGATTACGCCCACGGCGACGCCGACGGCGAAGCCGCTCAATCGCTGGAAACAGGCGCCTAAGAGCTGCGCTCTAAAAGTGCACGCCATTTACAAGTCCCTGTAACGCCGAATTAGAGTGCAGCTCTTGAGGAGGAGGAGGGAAGGGTATTGGGGGTCACGTGACCTCGGAGAGGGGAGGGGTCACGGGACCTCGGGGGGGGGGTGACCTGGGGGTCACATGACCTGGGAGTCACGTGACCTGGACGGTCTATGACCTGGGGGTCACACGACCCTGAGGGTCACATGAACCTGGGATACCCTGGGGGTCACATGACCTGGAGGGTCACGTGACCTTGGGGTCACACGGCATGGGGGGTCACATGACCTGGGGGTCACATGACCTGGGGGGTCACATGACCTGGGGGTCACATAACCTGGGAGTCACATGACTTGGCGGGTCACATGATCTGGGGGCGGTTACGCCGACGCCGACACCGACGGCGACGCCGACGCCACTCAAACCGGAAACGGGCGCCTAAGAGCTGCGCTTTAAAACACTGCGTGTTCCGACGACGCCAGTGCAGGTTACTAGCCAGGAATGTTTTGTTTCCGTTTCATTTAATGTTTACCGGTCGACAACTCAGTCTGCGGGGATCTGAGCATCTTACATATTGCAATCACAATCATGGGGGCCAATTTTCCAATTAAAAGAACAACAGCCAAAGATAGCGATACACCGAGGTTACTCATGCGATGGAAGAAGCATTGTTCCGGCAGCCAGGGCGCCATGTGACCAATGATAACGCGACATTTCGTGGAGATTGCAAACGCTGTTCTTACAAAATGTGTATGCATTTGTAGATGAAAAGTGCAAGCAAGATTATGAGACAAATGTGTTTTTTTTTTTTTGCGGAGAGGGAACATAATCATGCAGTGATCGTTTCAAAAACAGCGCACGGTTTCTTTCGTCCAGTCGTCCCCTAGTCTGTTCTCGAGCGCCCGGTCGCTGGCCTGAACTATCGATCTTCCTAGCGCAGATTCCGTCTGCGACGTAGTTGACTTGAACCAAGCTTGCTTTGCGATCCGTCATCATCCGCGAGTCCGCATTTTTTTCATCATCCCAAGAACGCGGTTGTCTACTACGATTGTACAACTGACTAAAAAACTCGCCGAAGTCCAGGTGTTTAGGGCTGTTGGGTGATGAGCCGCGCGCATCCGATATATTGCTCCGTGGATTTCCGGGTCGGAGACGCGAGGATCCATTGCTTGTTATTAACTGACAATGGCCCTGGTTTCGGAACATGCTCCTTCCACCGCCTGAGATGACCTCGGTGTGTTGCGATCTTTTACTGTTTTTTTTTAATAGGAAATCGGCCGCGTATCGTCATAGTCTAGGGATTTCTAAGATGCTTATAACCAGCAGGGTGAGTTATCGCTATATTTAGCCGATCTCAGGAACATCCCCAGGGTCTCTTTCAGTGCAGAACACGACATTTAGGTTTGTTCATAGAAGTGCTTGAATTAGATTGACGGAATTGCTACACGCATGTAACCTTTTAGGACGAGGAAACACTGGCACACTGGCGCCACCTATCGGGTAGCTAACGGTCACATCCGATTTGCGTACAATCAGACTGTAAGGTTAGCAGTATTTCTGAATTCTCTTCGAGCAAATGATTGTACAGGCCGTTCTCGAGCGCTATGCGGGCGTAAAAAAGAAAGCCGTTTACAACTCCCTGTAGACGCTGAATTGGAGCACAGCTCTTGAGGAGGAGGAGGGAAAGGAACTGAGGGAGGGTAGACCCCTCCTCCTCCTTCTCCTCCTCCTCCTCTTATTCTTCGATCTCCTCCGGGGGGTCACGTGACCTTGAGGGTAGGTGGTCACGTGACCTCGGGAAGGGGGGTCAGCGTGATCTCGGGGGGGGGGGGCACGTGACCACCGCGTGGCCGCGCGGTGCATTATGGGACACTTCCCATAATGCACCGCGCGGTTACGCCGACGGCGACGGCGACGCCGCTCTAGCTGGAAACAAGCGCCTAAGAGCAGCGCTCTAAAAAAGATGTAAAAAAATGAAAGCCGTTTACAACTCCCTGTAATGCCGAACTAGAGCGCAGCTCTTGAGGAGGAGGAGGGAAGGGTACTGAGGGGAGGTTATACTCCTCCTCCCTCCGCCTCCTCCCTCCTCCTCCCCCTCCTCCTTCTCCTCCTCCCTCTCCTCCTCCTCCTCCTCCTCCTTCCTCCTCCACCTCCTCCCCTCCTTCCTCCTCCCCCTTCACCTCCCTCCCTCCTTCCTCCTCCCCCTCCTCCTCCTTCCTCCTCGCCCCTCCCCTCCTCCTCCTCCCTCCCCCTCGCCCTCATCCTCCTCCTCCTCCTCCTCTCCTTCCTCCTCGTTGCTCCTCCCTCCTCCTCCTTCCTCCTCCTTCCGCACGGTGCACTATGGGATATTTCCCGCGATGCACCGCGCGGTTACGCCGACGGCGACGGCGACGCCGCTCAAGCCGGAAACGGGTGCCTAAGAGCTACGCCTCTAAATAGGCATCTGAAAAGAGTGCCATAAAACGTTTCGCAAAGGTGTTTTAGAGCGCTGCTCTTAGGCGCCCATTTCCGGCTTGAGCGGCGTCGGCGTCGGCCGTCGCGCGTTGGTGTCGGCGTCGCTGTCGGCATCGGAGTAACCGCAAGGTCACGTGACCTCAAGGTCATGTGACCCCCAAGGTCAAGTGACCCCCAAAGTCATGTGACCCCCAAGGTCATGTGACCCCCCAGGTCACGTGACCCCTTAGGCCACGTGAGCCACAAGGTCACGTGACCCCCCTGCCATGTGAACCCCCCGAGGTCATGTGACCCGCCAGGTCACATGACCCCCAGGCTCATGTGACCCCCAAGGTCACGTGACCCCCGGTCACGTGCTCCCTCAAGGTCACGTGACCCCGAGGTCACGTGACCCCTCAGGGCCACGTGACCCCCCACCCCCGAGGTCATGTGACCCCCCAGGTCACGTGCCCCCTCGAGGTCACGTGATCCCCCAGGTCATGTGACCTCCCCTGCCGAGGTCACGTGACCCCGGCCACGTGAACTCCTCCGAGGTCATGTGACCCCCGAGGTCATGTGACCCCACAGGTCATGTGGCCCCCAGGTCACGTGGCCCTCCAGGTCACGTGGCCCCCCAGGTCACGTGGCCCCCACTCCGCACCTTCCCCTCCTCAAGAGCTGGGCTCTAATTCGGCGTTACAGGGAGTTGTAAACGGCTTTCATTTTTTAGATAGTGCTCAAATTTGGCAAGGTAGGTTTTATTGAAAAAATACAAGAAAAGCAAAACTTGGTTTCCTTAGGCGCGAGGAGAAAAAACATAAGCAAATAGTCGGGTTCACGCCGGTAGTCGCATCACGTACCAAATGCGATCGAATCTGCTGGTTCTTCTTGTGTGTTCATCTTCAAGAATATTTTAAGTTTTTGTACCATGTGGTGCCATTGTGATGCCACGGTAAAGGTAAAAAAAAGAGGGTGCTCGAAAAATGGTTTAAATTGAAACAGTGCTGCGCCAGCAGGGCAAGTGTACGCCACGACAAACCTAAAGTACATACCTAGATGAAAAGCGCACTTCGTGCTTCATGAGTAGCGACATTTTTGAAAAGTGCGGACTGCGTGACGGTGCAGGTTTTAAGAAGCGAATGGTGGCGCACAGCAGACGACTGAACTGAATGACGCCATTTTGTTTCAGCGGAACGTGCTTCGTCATACCCATTTGTTGTCGTTGGTTATGTTGTCGTTGGTTATGAAAAGTTATGTGCTCATGTGAAAGAGGAGTTTCCAAACATTCATTTGAACGCAACATCTTTCAATTCCATCACTGAATCAAAACGTCGCAGCCTAGGAGGTACAGGTTATTGGTCACCCCTCGTGAAAAGAAGTATCAATGGACTTTAAACGAAACCACAATTTTTCACTCCTAAAGACACGAGTGACACAGCACTAGTCGATTCCAAATAATAGCGCTCACAAAATTAAAAAAAAGCCTCAATTAATAAAAAAAATTGAGGTGTCGTTTCCTGAAAATAAATATCTTGGAGGAACTGGATCGAGGGTGTCCGCCAGCCCACTGAGACTCCTAGTAATTTATTTGTTTCCTAATAAACGCTTGTTCGGCCAAACCAAGCTCTATTTCACGCGTGGCTTTATTAATCATTTATTTTATTTTTGTGTTTTATAAATAGAGTTACTGCTTAGTTACCCTCCTACAAACACCTCGTTTAAAAATAGCAAGGTTTAATGAAGTAAAACTAATAATAATAATAATAATAATAATAATAATAATAATAATAATAATAATAATAATAATAATAATGATTAATAATAATAAACATGAACGGAGTTCAAGGCATCGCCGATGCCCTGGAAGAACGCACATTTTTTAGAGTGAAGCGAGGTCCACGTTCAGCGATGATTTGCCAATTTTATACTTATCCGGGAAGCACGAGGGCCCAGACTTGTACGGTATCCATCACAAGTACTAATCAGATTACTTGTAATCGATTACTTTTTAAATTAAGTTCGTAATCATTTGAATGCTTTTATTAGCCACTAATCGAAAGAATAATCTCATTACTTATGGAAGTTCTACTAAAATTACTTCTAACCGTTGCTGTTTTTCCCCTCCCCCTTTACAATGGCATAATTTGCTCGCGCAAAGTTCCTGCCCAAAGGAATCTTCGACCAGGGTCTCAGACAGGCGGAAGGTTTATCCAAATTGGTAGATTAAGAAGATTGGTACAGTTTATAACTCGGTGATTCTAATCCAATAACAAATATTGGGAAAGAATCGCTTTAGAACCGGCAGAAACATCTGTCGTTTTGATAATTTAAGTAATCAGAAAATGAAGGGTTACTTTCTTGGAATAACGTGCAATTACTTTTCTTCGCACGTAATCTAACTGAATACTTATTTTACCGAGAGAAATTGTAATTGTAACTAATTAATGTTTCTAGTAACGTGTACACGACTGGTTTAGTCCTAAGAAAGAGAGTCTGCGCTTTGAGACTGAGCATTGTGAAACGTTACGCTTGATGTCCCACCGCAGGGTGTTCTTATTTGAAGTATAAGTATATTTACCGCCTCACCATTCGCAAAGCTTTCCCCGTGAAGTGCAGTGATTGTCTTTGAGAAGTGCTTTGCAGAAAAGTATACTCAACACTTTCTTTTTTAGTGTGAAGATTATTTGACGTGGCGTGTTTTTCAGCTACGTGGTTAACTTTACCCAGTGTCGCAACTTTCAAGCTCTGCGATGGTTGTTCGGACGGACAGGGTCAAAATGTCTCACCTCTGCTTTGTAAATCAGAACCTGGAAAACTTTGTGGAATCATTCAAACGGGAGAGTTTTCACCGCAAAACATCGCGACACTGCTGCTACTCTAGTGTCTTTTGTACTGACCGGAGCACTCTTTGTAGATGAACCCCACAGACCAAGACCAGCTACAGAGGTGGTCCCTGCCTGCCTGAAGCAGGAGCTGCACTCGCCAAGCAGTCGGAACATTGTTTTTATGTTGCCACCTCTAGTGCAGTACACACTAAACATTGTAACACCCATATATACACTGTAAAAGTTTGCACCCTCAAGGGTACTTTTTTGCTGAGGACGCCCTTTCTACACCTTTTTGTTTTGTATGTTTTTTTTTAAATGGGTGTAGCCATCGCCTGAACACCCTTAAAACACCCATGCACCTTTGAAGGGTGCGTGGGTGCAAAGGTGTTGAAGATTAGTAGGGTGTACGGGTGCATTTATATATATATTCGCAGCTCTGGTTATGCTGAACCTGGCCACGTCGTAGTTTCGAATTATTTTTTTTTCTGTTTTTACAAACATATATAGTATTTAAATAAATATGTTTTATATTGTGATGACTTTTTTTGTTACATTTTGACCAAGGTTAATTTTATTTTTAACAAAGCACGACCTTTAGCAACTTTTAAAAAAGTTGCCGGCTGTAGCAGTATTTACATCCGGGTGTCGCATTAGCATCCTGGTTCGCGATTCGAACGTTGGGTAGGAAGAAGGGATAGCTTGTAGCGGCTCAAAGCCACACAGCTCGCCGCACGCGAGAACGACCATGTCACTTCTTCATTGAAGACGATTGATTTTTACTCCCGCTAGGGGAGACGAAAAAGAGATCGACGAAGAAGAAGAATAAAGGCAGTTGAGATCTGGCACGCAAGCTTTCAGGTCGTTCTTTCTCGGACCTCGCTCGCCACCTCAACATTGGTGACCCGGAACTTGGCAGCAGCGCCATGACCTCGCCACAAGAGCACGATCCCCTGTCGGTTTCCACCGTCAACATCAAGTTACCGCCCTTCTGGACCTCTGATCCAGAGCTGTGGTTTATTCAAGTGGAATCACAATTCGCCGCACGACGCATCACGGCAGATCTCACAAAATACCACCACGTGGTGAGTAGTCTGCCGCCCGCTACAGCGTGTGAGATCCGGGATTTGTTGTTCGCTCCACCCGCGGAGGATGCGTACAAGACGCTCAAAGAGACCCTCATTCGAAGGGTTACCCCTTCAGAACCCCAGAGATTTCAGCAACTTCTTCGCGAAACGGAGCTCGGAGACCGCACACCGAGTCAGCTACTCCGTCAAATGCAACAACTGCTCGGCACCAGGACGACGGATCTCGACAGTATAATGCTTCGAGAACTCTTCCTCCAGCGGCTTCCTACAAACGTGCGGATGGTACTCATCTCCGCCGGGGAAACGAACCTCTCCAAGTTGGCTGAGCTCGCCGACAGGCTAATGGCCGTGCCCTCTTCCTCTGTCTCAGCCGTGCAAGCGGAGCCGGCTACTTCTGACCAGTTGCAAGACATCCGAGATGAAATATCGCGCCTGGCCGTCACAGTAGCGGCACTGCAGGAGTCTGTTTCCCACCAGTCTAACCAGACTACCAAGCCGCGACCACAACAGCAGCAGAAGGTATGCTGGTATCACCGCAAGTACGGTAACGCCGCACGCAACTGCGTACCACCCTGCGAGCACGTGTCGGGAAACGGCCGGGGCCGGCACTGAGGGCGACCAGTGCCTCCGCCTTGCCAGAGAGTCGTCCCTCGGTCTTTTTCCTCACCGACCGCGACAAGGGCGTTCGTTTCCTTGTTGACACGGGCGCAGAGGTGAGCGTGATCCCGGCGTCGTCTGCCGATCGGAAACACCCGAACTCGTCTCCCCTGCAAGCCGTGAACAACACGACAATCGCCACTTACGGGAACCGCTCTCTGTCCATCGACCTGGGCCTCAACAAGACGTTCCGCTGGGTATTTATAGTGGCCGATGTAAAGTTTGCGATCCTCGGAGCAGACTTTCTTCGGAACTTCGGCCTTTTAGTGGACGTGCGCAACAGACGGCTCCGAGATCCCGTCTCGCAAACGGCCGTGCAAGGCAAGCTTTCTAGGCACCCCCATTGAGCCCCACACTAATAGGACCGTCGGGCACTGCCCGCTTCACGGCAATCCTACAGGAATTCCCTGATTTGACGCGCCTTCCGCAAGCGGACTCGGCTGTGAAGCATGAAGTACGTCACCACATTACCACCACAGGCCCGCCCGTCCACGCACGGCCCCGTCGTCTATCGCCGGAGAAGCTACGGGTAGCTCGTCAGGAATTCGACCACATGCTCGAGCTCGGGATAATCCGCCCATCATCCAGTCCCTGGGCATCCCCACTGCACATGGTGCCAAAGTCCACACCAGGAGACTGGCGCCCGTGCGGAGATTACCGAGCACTTAACAGAGCGACAGTTCCTGACCGCTACCCGGTTCCACACATTCACGATATTACCACGAACTTACACGGCGCCACAATCTTCTCTAAAGTGGATCTGGTTCGAGCCTACCACCAAATCCCCGTGGCAACAGAAGACGTTCCTAAGACGGCCATATCAACACCGTTTGGCCTATTCGAGTTCCTCCGGATGCCGTTCGGCCTATGCAACGCAGCGCAGACATTCCAGCGCTTCATCGACGGTGTCCTGCATGGCCTTGACTTCTGTCACGCCTACCTCGACGATGTACTCGTTGCTAGCAGATCGCCGGAAGAACACGAGGAACAACTGCGCACCGTTTTCCGGCGGCTGACTGAACACGGCATCGTGGTGAACACCGCGAAATGCGAACTCGGTGTACAGGAGTTGGCTTTCCTCGGCCACCTCATCTCAAGCTCGGGAATTCTACCAACTCCAGAGAAGGTCGAAGCCATTCGAGAGTTTCCCCGCCAAACTCAAAACGTCAGCTCCGCGAGTTTCTCGGGCTGGTAAATTTCTATCGCCGCTTCGTTCCCCAGTGTGCGGCCATCCTGCACCCTCCTCACAGCCTCTTGGCGGCACCAGGGAGCCCAACCACTGCACTTCACTGGACCGATGAGGCGACAGACGCTTTTCGACGAATCAAGAACTGTCTCGCAGATGCTGCACTCCTCGCCTACCCTCAGCCAGGGGTGCCACAATGTGTCATGGTCGACGCTTCAGATACAGCCGTCGGAGCCGTTTTGCAACAGCTCAGCAACGGAGTATGGCGACCAACTTCATTCTTCTCCAGGAAGCTGACACCTACTGAGTGACGCTACAAGCTCATTAGTTAGCCGAGGTTTGGCGCCTTCGGATACCGAAATGTCGGTTACGTGCCTCCTAACAGTGGGCGCTAAAGGTGCACGTCGGAAGTTGACACTTGAAGAAGCGAACTTGCGTGGTATAAAGGCCTCCGCGAGCGCCTGCAGTCTTCTCACTTCAGAGATAGACTTCGACAGGGACAGATTTAAGGTAATGTGAACATATTTGAAAACATTCGAACACTGCCTGTGCATACATAGGTTTCTTAATGCTGATTTCTTGTGACCTGTGATAGTGTGTCTTTTTGAATTTCTACGAGATATTGTCGCCAACGGCTTGGACCCGATTCCCGCCCTGTGTCGTCATCTGCACGAGCCGTGGGTAAAGCAACTTATTGTCAGCCAAGAAAAGTAGTTTTGATGGTGCGAAAGAATGCTTGTAAGAGCTAGCTGTCTGCACGTGTTCGACAGCAGTGACCACATCGATGGCGTCCAGTGATTACCTCCTATACGTTGAAAAAAATCAATCTCAACATTGAATTAATAAAGACCTAAGTGACCTATGTTGAGATCGCGATCACTGGCTTGTGGAGGAATTCTATGAATCTTGCCTGCTCTCGTTCTGTTGCTGCTATTTCGAGTCGTTCACACGCGTTGTGAACGCTTCATGTCAGTGCGTTCCCTCCCGCATACAATGAGGCATACGAAATGATGCTCCAGGTTTAACTGCTATTTCGAAATTTTGTTTCGCTGCCCCGAAATTGTCGTCGTGTCCTTGGGACTCAATGGGTAGGAGGAGTCAAGCCGCCTGCATTCTCCAAGGTAAGGCCAGCGTCCTCCGAGGTCAGGATTTCGCGGCTTTGTGACGTCGGGAGCTGAGTCATTCGCACCTGCAAGCCTGAAGAAAGGCTTCGGTTACTAACACGGCCGAGTTTGGCGAGAGCTCTTCAGGAAGCCCGGAGCCGGTCTTGTGTTTCTCACGCAGTCCACGGACAGTGTCGTCGTCTTCGTTTTGTTTTGGAATGTCTTGGGCCCGGCCCAGCCTCTCGTCGTAGTGGGTTGTCGAAGAGAAGCACATAGGATTTTTAAAGCCTTGACAATACAGAAATACACACACACTCACACAAATCGACACCGGAAGGGGGAAAGGAGAAAAACCATGAAATATGGAGGGGGGGGGGGGTTGTTCGACCCTTGAAAACACCCCCCTGGCTATGTGACTGTAACAGAACATACCATTTTCCAAAGTCTGCGTCATCGCCTGTCCGCCATTGCTTTGCTCCTACACTCTGAGCAGGTATTGGACACGAGTGTGACGTCAGCGTTCGGCGAGCACTCGGATCCAATCACGTGTTTCGTGCCCAAGAAGTGGCGACCGTAAAGGTTGCTTGATGGACTTTGAAAAGGATCTATTGAAACACACGCGCACACACACGCACACACACAAAATAGATAAATTCATAATATTTCAATCATACTGACGGTAAGTACAATTTGCTGGAATCACGCACATTGTTAAAGCGCATACCGAGACTATAGTGATCGATATTATGCACATACACTTACCCCGCCTTATTTGCGATCTTCCGTGTAGCGAGAGGACCTTGTTTGACACCGCACATTTGCGCGTTCAAACTCCTTCAGCGCCTGATCGTCGTCGGGGTAGCCGATCCACTGCCCGTGTACTTTCTTACTTTCTTACTTTCTACCGGTGGTGCGCGCTTCAAAGGCTCCGGTAGTGCGGTACGCTGAACACGGCAACGGTTTGCTAAAGGTTCCATATTGTAACCAACGAGGTAGAGGGGCTTAGAGCGATGCAGAGCCGTGTATACAGAGAGCTTGATCAATGGGAGGCGCGGGCAAAGCCAGGACGTGCACCAGACGCAGAAAGTGGCCTTGGCATGTTCTCTTGGCCAACCAGAAGCCTAAAAGAATCCCCTAGCGGTGGTAGCGATAAACTGTTTTAATCAAAGGTGTAATTTTGTATATAGTTTTAATAAGCGCGTAAGAGTGAAGTGTAATAACCCTTCGTGGGTGAAAATAGGGTGCACGTGATGTTTCCATCATGATAGTAGAAGGTTCTTTGTTCTTCTCGATGCGCCACGGACTCCCGATGTCATCAGCGAGAAGAGCTGGGTGAGGTTTGGTATGGAGTACCAAACCTCACGAGATCCATTATCCTTAGTTCACAGAAGGCGGCTGCTCGAGACGTCTCGTGTGGGTGTGATTGCACCCACATCCTGGATGTGGGTGCAAACCTATCTTCAGTAAGACTGCTATCATTGACTATGGAAGGGACAGAGTGAATAGAGAAATTTTAGAGGCGCATGCAATTATCAAAGCAGGCGCAAACTGTGTAAGCCAAACGTCACTGGGCTTAAGTAGTAAAGAGATTGTTTTTTTGGACACGTGGTGAATGTATCATGTGACGTGGGCGGGGTTGCTGTTTTCTTTGTTTGGTTTCATGTGATTAAATTTCAGTTGAGAGTCAGCGCTTGTCCTGTGTGCACTTCCTCTAGTCCCCGTTTATTGTGCGCTGTTCGCCTTTTCGTCGGCTATAGATCGACAAGTTGTTCACAAACAAGTCATTGTTCGCCCGCACCAGGTGTATGTGTCCTACAGTTGATAAGCCACAGGAGAGAGGGCTGCACCGACGCAGGCATTGTCTCGGGGAAACGAACCTTGCGAGCTGCGTATCTTCTACGACTGATAGCTGTTTGACGCGAGATATGCCTTGCCAGCGTATTTGAGTTGTAGGCTCCCGCTTGTATAGACTTGCTCATTTGATTGCAGCCCTAGAAAGTTCAGCTGGCGCTTCATCAAGGTCCACCACCCCTATAGAGCGATAATCTGCTCATCAACAAGTCAGCGTCTGCCAAACCACACGGCTACAGTTGATGAGCCAGATGAGATAGCGCATGCACCGACGAAAGTTGCGAAGTGCGGCGCGTGTTTCGGTCCAAAATGTGGAGTTACGCGCCCGTCTTCATCTACACGGCGGTAATCGCGTTGTTAATCGAAGTGCTGCGTCGGGTAGTGAGGTGAGTTGTTTTCCTGTTGTTTAAGTATACACAGGATTTCACAAGTCCTGGCAACCGACCCGCGTAGCGAACCACTTTGATGACTATGTCCTTCTCTACACGAAGTTGATGACTATGTCCCTCTCTACACGAGCAGGGGCCCTAAACTCGTCAAACACAAGGTTGGGGCCGAATTTGACGGAGCGCACAGGATAGGACAGTCACGTCGATGTCTTCGCGTTTTTGTCGCCGTCGTCCAATCGGCGCTTTTCGCAAACTTTTGGTTCCAATTTTGTGTTTGACGACTTTAGGGCCCCTGCTTGCCGACGCCACGGTAAAAGCGGTGAAGTCATTCAAGTCGCACCAAAGTGCCTTGTCAGGGCGCACTTCGACTTTGTGCGTTTGCTCTTATACGAGCTAAACCAATCACGCACGTTGAATGCGGCGTGATCATGCGTTTTTTTTCTTTCCGCTATTGGTCTTGCCGGTTATACAGCCAGCCGGCAACAGCCAGGCAGGCGCCAGCAGAGTGAGAGCCCACGGTTATACCCTGTCTCGTTGTAACTTGGCAAAGGGTGAACGATAAGCCCCACATTGCGTGCCGACGGCTTCGATGTGCGCTACGTATACGAGCGCAACGCGCACATATTGCAGCATGACGCAGCGAAAAGCCTGGCACTTTTTCGCAGTAAAAGCGCACTCCGGTGGTATACGTAGTCGCGTTTCGATTGGCCCACGAGGGCCGTAGCTTCCGCCGTACTGGCATGTTATGCGATCACGTCTTCCTGGCCTACCCAGTATTTCTTGCTTCAGACACTAGGATAAGCGGCGCCAGCAGTGTGAAAGCTGATGTTTTAACAATGCAGCCGCCAACGAGGTGAGGGCTTAGAGCGATAAACTGGTGACCCGTTCACCAAGTGGGACATCCCCCCCCTCCTCTGGCTGCCGCCATGTTGTACAATTTTGACCACTAAACACGTGACCGTACCAAATCATGAGGCTTTTACGCAAAACTGAGCCAAGATTTGTATAGCGATCGCTATAAAAAAACATGATAAACTGATTTTTGATACTGTTAGCTCCAGAGATCAGTGTCTAGCTCCAATAAAAAACCCAAATACAGCCCCGAGGCTTACGGCACCTAGCGGAGCAATTGCGAAGCTGCCCGAGTTTTGTCGTAAAAGCATATTTTGGACTTAAAACAAGCGAAACGTAACTTATCTCGTCGGTACTGTTAATAAAGATGAATAAGCAATAATCTGTGCGTGGTACTTTGTCAAAATCTACACGTAAAACTATAAGGTCTCGTGTCTAGTGGTGAAAAATGTGCAACATGGCGGCGGCCGGGTAGGGGTCACTTTCAGCTGCCAGTGCATTGTTTGCTCGTTGTCCGAGGCATACACATTGTTTCTTGCTTCAGTCGCTAGATAGCGCCCAACCAAACAGCATTGTAGGTTGCCTATAGAAAACGCAGGAAGAATATGATTGTCGTGAACGTGAACTTTTTGGCGCTGATTGACTGACTGTATTGGGTCGTTGCGTCGGCTGCGTTCCGGCGTGAAAGCGAAGTATACACTCTAAGAAAAAGGGAGCGTGACTTGCTCCCTCAAGGGAGCAAATGCGCTGACACAACCATTGGTCCCCTAGGGGAGCAACGGTAACGGGAGCAACCCTTGCTCCCCTACCGTTAGTCCCTCAAAGTTGAAACCCCAGGACTAACTTTTGCACCCATGCATTTAGGCCACTGAGACTAAATGTTGCGCCCTTACCTTATTTATTACTAGATTGCGCCTTTACACACCCAGGTGGCGCTAGTCAACGTCAAATTCAAAATCGGTAAAAAATATGGTATCGCCCGGGTAGACCTTTTCCACGCTCATTACGTTCACATATGAACAACACTTATTTCACATTTGCACACGTGTTATACATTTTAACATAGACAAAGAATTAGAACACAGATGACACACACACAACACACACGCGACGACACGCTAATTCAATCGCCACCCCAAAGCCTACCCTATGCGCCTTTTATACTGATCATATGAAAGGAGTCGTTTTGTCAGTGACCATCTCAACCGTGAACGATGTTACGAATATGGTGTTGTTTTCGCACCAATATTGTTCTCTAATATTGTTGCTAAACTTTTCAAGGAGTGTATCTCTTACTAAGAAGTAACGGTACACACAGTAATTATTCGTGACAGTCTATAAAACAGCGTCCCCATAGGCTCCCAGCAGCCATGCTCTCGCTTCCCCGCAAAGACTGCCCTACTTTGCGCATGCGCGTCTCCGTAACAACAACATCGTCTCTTGCACAAAAACAAAAAACAAACAAACAGATAGTTTGTAAAGAATATAAAAAGAAAAGAAACCAGAATGAATCTCTTTTTGTCTTTGGAAACGTTTTTGCCACGCGCTACGTAGCTATTTTCATCCCAGTTAAACCAAAACGAAAATATAAACGCTTTCAAAGCACGTTGAAAAGAATGCAAAGAGGAAGGACGCCAGGACAATGGTCAAAAGCCGCATGGCCAGTGCATCAACAATGGCGGCGCTTGAGTCAGCGCTGGCCACTGATCTCTATGACAATTGCTGGATCGCGTTTGCCCGCTCCGCAAATGCGGCCACTGGCGGCCATCTTTTTGGTAGAGTTATATTACCTCTAGCCAATGTACAGCTGCTCCAGCCAGTATCATCCATCCATGGCAGACAGCGTTGCGGCAGTTGTGGTGGCAAGCTGCCATCAAAATAGCGTGGGTGATATTTCGTGCTTGATTGAAATTGTTTGACGAAACATATATTTGAAAACCCCGCGTGAACGGTAGCCCGATCTTTGAGGACCCGGTGAAAGTTTCACGAAATCGCAGCACCGGGGAAAAGCAGCACAGCACGCATCGAAAGTCGCATCGAAAGAAGCATCGAAAGCTGACGACGGTACGAAGTCTGCTTTCGATGCGAGCTGCGCTGCTTTCCCCGCTGCTGCATGCGCTTTCGTAGAGCTTTCGCCGGGTCCTCAAAGATGAGGCTACCGTTCACGCCGGGTTTCGAGAATCTGCTTCGTCGAACAACTTCAATCAAGCACGAAATATCACCCACAGTACAGTGTACTAGATCCACGGTTTTTTTATGGCAGCCTGCCGCCATTGCGCTACATTGCGCTGTCCGTCATATTACTATGATGGCTAGAGATAATATAACTCTACCAAAAAGATGGCCGACCGTGGGCGCATTCCCGTCCATAGGCAGAGCTGGTCAAACGCGATCCAGCAAATAGACATAGAGATGAGTGGTGCTGGCTTCCATGACGTGCTGGAATAGAGGCTCCGATCGTTATAAAGTCAGCTTCAACCATTAAACATAAATCCCCCCCCCCTGCAATTTTTGATGCTACGATAGTCTGTGGTGACCTCCCCTGCGTTCCGACACAGTAAGTGTGTCTCTAACGCTGGCCATCGGCGATGCAGCAGACGCTGCCATCTTGTCCGCGCGTCTTTTGCTCCCGCGGCTGCCTTTGCTCCTGCGCGCCTTTCGGTTAGTCCCGGTCGAGTGCAGTTAGTCCTCAGCATTTGCGAACGGTACCTAGCTCGAACCAGATGGTCTCTTCGGTGAGCAAATGGGAGTTCAGAGGACCAAATGCTGCGGTTAGTCCTTTTAGACCATTTTTTTCTTAGAGTGTAATTATTATAATAGTACAGAATATGTGTTATACTTCTTACTACTTGAGATGTGTTATTTATTAGTTTGTCATTAACCTGGTTCTAAGAGTTGCGGTGGCTGCAAAAAAGGAAAATGGATGGTAGACATTCGTGTATAGACGGCGTGAGGTTGGTCGGCCTTCGAAGTATAGCGGCACTTGTTTACGCTGTAGATGAAACCTTTCGCAAGTGCAGTTCAACTGCAAGCCTGGGGTTTTTGACGTGGACCACGCAAGTGCATGACCGCACGCCGGCGCAGTGCTCATCCAGAGCAAAACGGGCGAGGGTGGGGATTGAGCCCAAGGACCCCGGGTTCTGGAGCGCTAACAAACTACGCATATTCACGAAGTCCCAACTGCTTCTTTGATCATCTCCAGCATTTTGGGGACAAAAATATATGATTGGTTTTCTGCAGTAGAAAGACATTTTGATTTCTTATATTGACCAAGTAACCTAGATGAATGGTCACCGAAAAATAGACTTGTACGTAATGCGTTACAAGTAATGGATTACTTGTAGTCGATTACTTTTTACTGAAATTTTGTAACGCTTCAATGACTTCCTTTAAGGAGTAACGAACCTTGTAATTGATTTACTTTTTTGCTGTAATCAATTACAAAATTACCGATTAATTATTTCTCAATTTCTTTTTTTTTTTTGAAAGGGGGGGGGGGAGAGGGGCTAGATCTGCTGGAGTCACTCAACTCTGGGCATTGGTCAATTTTTTTTCCACAACCACTAAGCACGGGACCTCAAGGAATATTAGGCCACTTCACTATGCTTCGTTTCCTGGGTATATATATATATATATTTTTTTTTTTGGTACACCGGAGATTTTGTTTGGGTATGAAAAAATGACTTTATCCAGCCTCTTCTGAGTAATGAATTTAAACAGCGCTTTTTATTTCATTTTTTTCCCGAGAAGATTGGGTGTGTGTCATTCAGCTCTAAAAAAATGGTCAAGCTTGTTTTTTTTTTTTGCGGAACAATTGAGCGCGAGATTACAAGGATTATGCTAATGTATTAAAAAAGTGGAATGAAAAGTAACGTGGAAGTAATCGATCACTTTAGAGTAATTTTTCGATTACTTTTTTGAGGCTGTAATTGTAATTGTAATCGGTTACTTTTTACAGTGAAGTAATTGAATTGTAATCAGTTACTTTTTTTCAGTAACGTGTACAAGTCTGCCGAAAAATATAGGGGAACAAATGACTGGAGTGTTTTCGTTAATTCTGCTTGACGAAATTGCTTCAAATAACACGTTTTCTGTGACGTTATAAAACAAAATACGTTCTTGCGACGTTATAATTTTACTTTAATATCAATTCAGATCTAAAGTAGGGGAGGGTAATTACTTTAGTTGGGGGAACACACCTAGAACTAAGTTAATAAATAATGTTGTCTCCTACACGTCGTATTTGAAATATTATTTTGCGTTCAAACATGCGGACAACTAAATTCCACGTGAGACCGCCGACCGTCTTCCTCAATTAAATGTATACACTTTTTTTTATCAAACACAATTTCTTTTTTTTATCTTTTTTTCTTTTTTTATACCCGCGAAAGCTACACAACTGCGGTCTGTGAAAGTGAGTTTTACGGCCAGGCGGACATTATGTTCAAGAGAACGCAACTAATAGACGACGAATTAACGAAAAGTCACTAATCACTTTTTAATGACATATTTTAGGCCACATGTTTATATTGAAGAAATGGGGAAATCAACCTTGAAGTCCAGCCCAGTTTTTTAAAGATGCTGGATCCAGCACGCAGTTGGTCATCGTCAAATTTTGTCGAATGGTCATTGACAATCGTCATTGCCAAATTTTGTTCGGGAAATTTGTCGATACCGAAACCAAACGCGCGATGCCCGCCGGACGGACAGCCCTCGTTTGATGCCGGAGGGTCACGTGTTAACGACGAATTTTGCGTCACAGCGCGCCGGAGCTGATTGAAATCTGTGTTCCGTGGCAGGCGAACTAAAGCGATAAGCCCCTTTATCGGCCGCGACAAGTTGCTTTGCTTTGCTGCGTGGATATCACTGAAAAACGTTTTAATCAAGGGTGTGCGTCAAGTTAATAAACAAGCTTAATATAAACTACTTAACGAAAAGTGAATGCTTCGACGCGCTGTGAGGCAAAAGTGACGCAAATTTCGTAATTACCACAAGACCCTCCGGGGTCAAATGAGGGTCACCCTTCCGGTGGTCATCGCGCGTTTGGTTTCGGTATCGACAGGCTTCCAGAACAAAATTTCTCAAAGAATAACCTCGAAGTTCGTGCTCGATCTAGGATTTTAAAACTGTGGTGGTCTTCAACCTCGATCGCCTCAATTTCTTCAATATGAACATCTCCCCTAAAACGTCTAATGAAAAAAAATTAATCAGTTAATTTTTGTTGATTAGTCATCTACTAGTTGTATCCTTTCTTGAACATGATGTGCGCCTGGCTGTATAACTCGTGCGCAGACCGCATTTGTATAACTTTCACGGCTTAAAAAAATATGTGCTCGTTAAGAAAAGACACCCAGGCTGTATAAATTAGCATATAGTATATGATAGTGCATATAATGATGTATACGGCGTTCCTGCGGCCTGCCTGGTTCCACATACGAGCTATCTTGGCTTCGAGGGCCAGAGCGTCTGTGTATGTGTTCTAATGTAAAATAAATACACTAATTTATTAATAGACGCGGGCGGTGAAAGTGTCTCTTTGGGTTTTCAGTTACCGACGCAAGACGTTCTCGTACTTCAAGGAAATCGGAGTGAGCGGTCCTCCACCTAGCCTCATCTGGGGAAACCTCTGGGAATACCACAGAAAGGTGAGCCGACCACGTAAGACACCTTGTACAGACCGGTTGTAGTCACAAGTTTTAGTTATCACCGAAAAAGCCGGAGACAACTCAGCTTTTATCCCAGTCAATCTCTCGGTTTTTATGTGTAAAAAAACAGCCAATGTACTACTTCCGAAAACTCCCTGCATGCAACACTGCGCACGTTACATAATGGGACATTTTTTCCATGAAAACAAGTGGCATGGCTTCGATTTCAATTGCCCCGTTTTCGAAGTAGTTGTGCGATCTCAGCACTGCATGAACATAAAGTCAGCGCACGCTTGCACTGCACCCATTCATCTTCGCGAGAGCCACCGTTGAAACAGGGACCTCCAGCGACCATAAAGAACTTCTAAGGCTTAGCGAGGACGAGTATACGGCCGTCCGCGTTGCATACCTGTCTGGCGGTCTAGCTATCACTCCAGAGTGCGGCATGACTCTCCCGGCTCACGGATATTTTAAAAGCCTTATTGAAGGAAAGCGGGAACAGGATCATAGGCTGAGTATACTTCTTACGAGGGCCTTCGTAGTTTTGTTTACATACGCACGAACTCCGGCAGATCAACCCCCCCCCCCCCCCCCCAGACCAGAAACAAAAAAATGACCAACGTGCTGTAGCTTGTTATTTGTCTTGGCATGCAACACCTACAGTATTATAAATATAAGGAAAGTCGCATATTCCAAAAACGCAAGCACTGTATTTGGTCGTGACGGGATGTTGTAAAGTGAGGTTGGCAAATCGAAACCTAAACTGTGGCCAAGGGTTTCCCAAGATGCTTTGCACTGCACTACGCTAGGATCGCTTCGAATTTGCGAGAGGTATGTATTGCCAAAAAGGCTGCACGAATATTGAATAACATTGTAGATAAGCAATGAAACCAGAATTCTTTAGGATATCTGCACTGTTCATAATTTCGAGGGTACTTATTTGGTCGTGTACTGAATCTTTATGATGATACGACGTTGATGAAATGCCTATTGAAAATGCATGTAACAGGCGTAGCTGGTTTTACCCTAAAACGTCAAATTTGTGATACCGGTTTAAAAGATAGCTGCAAAGCTCAATATTTATCTTTATTTTTTATCATCAACCTTCAGTTTGTTTTTTCAAGGGATTACCTCATCAAGGATTTTGTCGCGCTTTATCCGTCTGCAAATGTGGTGACCCTACCTCAGTTGCGTAAAGTTTGATGAAATGAAAAGAAAATGTTTCGATCTTGCTTATTCGGGAAAAACTGTCATCATGTATGCATTCCTTATGCTTAGCAAGACGTGTTGTTGGGCTAGTTGGCTGATGGTACTGAGTAAACTTGTACGCGCAAACACAGATGACGAACACGAAGGAGTTTACAAGGACAAGCGCATACGCGCATGCGCTTGTCCATGTCCACTCTTTCGTGTTCGTCTTATTTGTGTGCGCATAAACTTTTACTCAGCACTTCTTTAGTTCTTTGAACTATGATGTCGAGTTAGTCTCTTTAGACGGGTTTAATGGTACTGATCGTGATAAGTGAACCAGAGACTTCTGTTTACCACAAGAATATTGAACATTGTAGGCATAAAAAGCCGTTTCAACCATACTCTTGATTGAATGAGTAGTATATAACATTTCCCATGACATGTGGGAGATGTTATATAGAGCCAAACAGGACGCTATATAAACGACAGAACAAGAGAACATGCCGCATCACCTAGCAGCTCCCTGCCGTACATGCGAATGTGAGGCAAAACTACACGAAGTTGACATTGTGGGAAAGAACAGAAACCAACTCGCGCGTGAATTGCTAGAGGCCCTCGCCATCAAGGACAACGGGGAGAACTGTGTTAGTGCCCTTCAGTTGCCCTCTACCACAAGGAGGAAGCGTTCCTGCGGGGAGCCACAATGTCCGGGCAATGATAAAAGGAAGAAGAATGCGCCAGCCTCACCCCTAAAAAGAATGGGCAACCGCCTAAAAAACACAGGAAAGCAAAAATCGAAAAGCGACCTAAAGAAAAAGGAAAAAAAAGAATTAGGAATTACGCGATAAAAAAGAAAGATAAATTATCAATCACTCGCAATGAGAAAAAAAAAAGAGGAGCATTAAACAGTTGCTAGTCCAGCAGTGTGAATGGTGTTTTTTTCTGAGTGGTATCTTTGTTCAGCTGGCCTATCATATGAATGAGTAGATATAGAAAAATCGGTTAAATCAAACTTCTTTTCTTTTTAATTCAAACAGGGCATCACGTACGCTATACACGATTGGTGCGAGAAGTATGGCGACGTCTTCGGGTAAGTGTTCCCGCTAAATTTGTTATACTTCGTTTCACCTGAAGTTCGGGCACAGCCGACGCTTCAAGCCGATTGGACCAATCAAACGGTGTCAAAGCGTGACGTCATGATGCTTGTCATGCTTCTGCACCTACTCTATCATAGCTAACTCAACCATGTGCAGGGAAAACCCAGTGACTTGCGCTTTGAGTATACATGTTCGTGGTTGTATGTGCTTGTGGCTCCGACTGCGCTCGCACATCTGATAGAACGAAGTTTAGTGCAGAGCGAATGCTTATGCCTACCGGAGTGTTTCTACACACCGCAGATTTGATTTTATCGTGTCATGTTATTCAGTTCAGTTCGGCTGATTGAGATTTCATGTATCACTCGAGATTGGCGGTGTGCAGGTGTTCTCCCAATCTTTAAAACGGGCGATAGACTGTCCATAGGCAAAAACTGGCCAATTTTCTTTAAAGGGGTTATGACACGCCAAAATAAATATGAGATAACAGTACTGCTAGGACCCATTGTATGTTCCTATAATCCTGCTAAATTTGTTTTGAAAATGGCGCAATAGTTTCGTGGATAAATCGATTTATATGCGGGTCCCTCGGAGGGGCGGATCCGGGCGGAGCTGGAGGCTGGCTACGTAGCCAGCCTCCCGCGCGGTGTCCCCTTGCACGCACTCACAGACTTGGCTCTCTTGGCGTCTCGAGCTTCAGCTTCCTCGTTTACCTTCCGCGTTTCGAGCATGCGGTCCGTGACGATTACGTCTACGGCATCGCTCGCCTTGTCAAAGTGTTCGACATTGATCGCAGCAGCGATGAGAGTGATTGCTATCAAGAGATGTTGGAAGCTGTTCATTTTGACTGCGACCCGCTGGCGACCAGCTCCAGCGACGGCGAGTTACGGACGAACTCGCCGTGGTCACCGTCGTCCGGGAATATCTCGCAGGCGCATGCAGGGTGGAAGGTCAACGGGCCGGGGGCGAGAGCGAGAATAGCGTTCGGGTTACCGAGTTGCGTGAGCGGTTTTGATCGTACCGCGGCGAGGAGAGCTTGGGCGATCATGGGGGCGCCTAGAATGAGAGAGCGTTCATGATCACGTGGTTTATGGACACCATGGTGTGACTAACTTGGGCAGTGTTGCCTGGTCGCCAGATGAAAATGATAAAAATTCGTAAATTGATTATTGCAATTACCAGAGCTCTAAAAATCGCGTAACTTGGTGTATATACTAAGTAGCCTATGAGCATTCCATTTCAAGAATAATCTATCCGTTTAATTTTCGTGTCATAACTCCTTTCAATCTGTAGCATGTAAAGTCATGGAGCATATAATCGCAAAGCACATATCTCACCACCTTGAAACGAACAAGTTGCTTTATTCTGATAAACATGGGTTTCGGTCTGGACTTTCAACAATAACATAACTGGTTGAAGTAACCCATGACATAGAATCCACACTGAATGGTGGACATCATGTTGATGTTATTTGTATAGATTTTCTAAAGTCTTTGATCGCGTGCCTCACAGGAATCTATTATCAAAGCTTAAGACATTCAGAATGAAATCAACGATTGTCGGCTGGATAGAGCCATATCTAACTAGTAGAAGCCAATATGTCGAAATTAACGGCCACGTCTCAAGCCTCCTTCCAGTTTAATCGGGTGTGCCCCAGAGCTCTGTCTTGGGCCATTGCTGTTTTAAATGTATATAAATGACATGGCACATGAGACTCAATCAGACATTCAAATAAGTCTCTTTGCCGATGACTGCATAATTTATTCAGCTGTTAACTCAACCGATCGACAAACTTAACGAAATAAATATTTTAAACGCATTAAAGAATGGTGAGACAAGTGGGATATGAAAATGAACTAAACAAACTCCCTGTATTTTCATTATCACTAAGGAATGAAACATTCTGCCATGTAAATACTGCATTGGAGACATAGAATTGAGCAATGTAGAGCACTTTAAGTACCTTGGTGTCACGTTTTCTGAAAGACCTAACCTGAACCAAGACTATCGACACCGTCTGCACATCGGCATATGAAACACTTTGTTTTTTAAGACACAAATTAAAACATACAACGAAAGAGATCAAAGCGGTTGCCTACAAGACAAACATTAGGACCATTCTTGGAATATGGTAGTGCCGTCTGGGACTCTTATACAAACAAAAAAGACATCGATAGGCTAGAATTGTCCAGCGACCAGCTGCGCGTTTCCTTCACTTTAGCTACAGACAGACAACCATCCCCAACAGGAAGTGCTCAGAGCAAGTAATATAGAACCCCTGAACATAAGGCGAGATGTCGCACGTCTGAAATTGCTTTACTTAATGATCAACGACAAAGCTAAATTTAAGCCCGAATAAATACGATCTCCGCTCAAGTTTAAAACGATCAAGTAAACTGAATCATACAAAAGCATGCCAAACTTATAAAAGCCAAATGGATACACTTTAAACAGTCTTTCTATGTAAAAACTATTGAGGCTTGGAGTTCATTGCCCAATGATGTTGTAAATTTGGGAACCGTGTCCTCCTTTGAAGATTCCATTGCAAAGCTGTTAACCTAATAAGAGCTTAAAGTGATGCTCTTTAAGTGTGCAATTTGTAATAATTATGTGGGCTAATTTGTTCAGTTTGTTTATTTATTTAGAGGGCCAAGGTTGTGCTTTGTTGTCATTGCTTGTTCGAACAGCAGTGTCTGCTAAATTGTCAATTTCTTATGCTTGCCTTTTTTATGTGTCACTACAGCGATGGATACTCTCCCTGTGATAGCCCTCAAGAGAGAGCTGAGAGCATTTTCAAATAAATAAATAAATAAATACAATGGTTGTCCGATGATCTAGCGGAACAACGATGCTTATGGATACGCTGAATAAATCTACCGCCTCCTGTCGGGCCGCGATAAAAATCTTTCGACACAATGCTGTCGTAATATTTTAAGGGTAATTCCATGCTAAAGGAGACGCGGCAATTTTTTCATGTCTGCAATTTGCACGAAAAAAAATATTTTGGTTAAAGAATCCTCTGAACTTCACGAGGACAATCTTTTCTTAAATGAATTTCATTTTTTACTGACATCATGTTTTAAATTTTTGTAATTTGCATAAAACCTATTTAGTACTTCAGAAAAAAAAGAAAAAAAAAACATTGTATCAAAACGGTTGCGTACCAAAAACATTTAGGCAAGTGTCTAATTACTTAAATGATGCCCTCTTTTACACTAAAATACAAACACTGAAGGTCGCTATTTGAGTCGAAATAAGAGATCCGGAAAAAAAGACTCTCTGATATTTCTTTTTTTTAGTCAACTTGGATATCGGCTGTTAGTAGTTTATTGAATTAGCTGTTAGTAGTAGTGACGAGTCGAGGGGTACGTGTACTGAGGGTTTATTCCAATACAGCAGGTCGGAGGGGCACGACTAGCTGCCAGGATTCCAGCTCGCCGAAGAACGGAATGCACGAGCTCCCGTGTCCGAGCTCGTGCTCTGCTGACCAAGGCGACGATCGCCTTTTGCATTCAGCACATTTCCTTCCCTCTTAGGAAGGCTTTTAATGGCCGGGCTTGAGGCTGCTGCCGGTCGGATATCTCCTACTAAAGTCTGGCTGCAGTGGAGACCCCGAAGGAACTTGTGCGTCGGTGGCCCCCTCTTGGGTGTAAACCTGAGAAGGCCCTGGCACATCTATTCGCGACTCCAGCAAAACGAACGACACCTAGCGGGAAAACACTGAACTGGCCGGACCAGGTCCTTTCGCGATTTCTGCTCGTCTCTTCTGGCTTCCGTGTTTGCATGTTGTCGGTGGATTGCGCGACAGAACAGTTCTACTGGTGTCTGTGTCGTAACCCTAGTATCGCCTTGTGACCCAGGTTGCTCTGCACGCGACCTATGGAACCGCGTGAGCCAGACATTCTGCGTTTCTCAACGTTCATCAGCACAGTGGAAGAGCAGTGGGCAGTCCTTTCCTCGTTTCCTCGAAGAAAGTCAAGCCTCTTGAAGCTCGCTTACCCCAACACATCGCCGGAGGTTCGAAACGTGGAGAATAAAAAGCGGGGCGAACCATTTGGAGTCCAATTCCCGCTCGCTGATGCCCCAGCGTTGTGCGTTGAGCTGGCACATGGCACGGCACGACCTGGATTCGACCGCCATATTTGCCCGATAGTGGCGTCCCCTATAGGTCGCTGGAGTCGCGAATTGGGAAGATTGAAGTGTCGGGATCGTCATATGTCAACCTTGGTTTCAGGTGATCTGCATGGACCCGACGGGTTTTGTGATCTTCATCTGAAACTTCGTAGATGACGTTGCCAATTCTTTTTGTGACAACGCCTTTTATCCAGTGTTGTTTGTGGAGAGGATGTTTTACCCACACTTTCTGCTTGATTGTGAAGGTAGCAGTTCCCTCGTCTTTCTTTGCCGTTTTGGCATGGGTCCGTACCTTGGAAGGCTTCAATAAGTCGAGAACCGTCCGGTAGGGCCTGCTCGTGAGCAGTTGACACGGGGGTTCTCCCGTTGAGGTGTGAGGGGTGATCCGGTACTTAAGCAAGAAGTCTCGGATGGCTGCCTTCCTCTCTCTTCCGGAGGAACGTCGAAGAGCAGTCTTCAACGTCTTCACAAAATTCTCTGCTTGTCCGTTGGACTTGGGGTGATACGGCGGGGTAAAGAGATGAGTAATTCCGCCGCTGTCCACGAATTCTTTAAATTCCGAGCTGATGAACTGTCGCCCATTATCGGTGACAAGTTGTTGTGGCAGGCCTTGACGAGAGAAAATCTCCTGCAAAGCGTCGATGGTATCTGCCGCTGTTATGGATTTCATCGGCATAACCTCGGGCCATTTGCTGAACGCATCTATGACAATGAGATAACTCTGCTGATCTAGCTGTGCAAAGTCAGCATGAAGTCTCTGCCACGGTAGTTCCGGAGCTTCCCAGCGGTGAAGAGGAACGTGTGGTTTGTTATCGCAAACACTGCTGCAGGGCTCGCATTGCTGCGTCGTGCGCTCAATGTCTCTGTCGATGTGTGGCCACCAGACGTACGACCGTGCCAACATCTTCATTTTTGTTTGTCCCACGTGTCCTTCATGAAGAAGGTCCATTACTTGGTGCTGGAACTTGCGTGGAACTACGGTTCGCGAATTCCATAGGATGCAACCGTTGAGGATGGTTAATTCCGATCTCTGTCTATGGAATGGCGTGAGGTCGGAGTCCGTCACCTTTTCTGGCCAGCCCTGACTGATGTACCGCTGTACTCGGGAGAGGACAGGATCTGACGCAGTTTCCGTGGCGATGTCCTTTGCCTTCACTGGTAACTTAGACAAACTCTGGGTGTGAAGCGCAAAGACATGTTGTGTATCACAGGAGATGGTGAAAACTCCGCTTGCCATTTCCTTGTCGAAGTCCTCGTCGGGACCTTGTGCGAAACGCGAAAGTCCATCAGCGTTTCCGAACTTTGCCGTTGGCACGTACTCAATTGTGTAGCTGTAGTTCATTAGTATGAGGGCCCAACGCTGGAGTCTGTTCGCCGATGTCACGGGGATTCCCTTCATGGGGCCAAAGATGGTTGTCAGAGGTTTGTGGTCAGTATAGAGCACAAACTTGCGTCCCCAAAGGTACTGGTGAAACTTGCGGACTCCAAAGATGATGGCAAGTGCTTCCTTCTCTATTTGTGCATAAGCACACTCTGATGAATTCAGTGTCTTAGAAGCATGTGCTATGGCACGTTCCTTGCCATTGATCTTGTGGTATATCACCGCGCCCACGCCTTCCGACGATGCATCCGCCGCGAGGTAAATTGGCAGATCAGGGTTGAAGTGGACTAGGGCCTCCGTAGCCGTCAGTTGTTGTTTGATGTTTTCAAACGCATCTACGCACTCGGAGCTCCATTGCCAGGCGGTGTCTTTTCTCAGTAGCTTGTTCAGCGGCGCACATTTGTCAGCAAGGTTCGGAAGGAACTTGCTGTAATGCTGCACCATGCCGAGGAGAGATCTTAGCTGGCTGATGTTCTTGGGCTCTGGCATATTCAGGATAGCCGAGACCTTTTTCATGAAAGGCGTGAAGCCGTCGGCGGAAACGACTTGCCCGAGGTACTCGACCTTTTCTTGAAAAAGGCGCATTTTTCCCTTTTGGGCGTGAAGCCGTATTCCTGTAGCCGCTGGAGCACTTGTTGAAGATTCCGAAGGTGTTCAGGAGTATCTCTCCAGTGACGATGATGTCATCGAGGTAACAGGCAACGCCTTCAAGCCCTGCAGTTACCTGGTCCATCGTGCGCTGGAACACTGCTGGGGCAGAGGCGACTCTAAAAGGCATCCGGTTGAATCGGAATAGACCTTTGTGTGTGTTGATCACGAGAGCCGTTCTGGCCTCTTCATCGAGTTCCAGCTGGAGATACGCTTCTGACAAGTCCAGCTTCGTGAATTTGTTGCCTCCATTTAGTTTAGTGAAAAGTTCTTCTGGACGTGGCAGTGGGTACTGGGTTATGTCGAGCTGAGGATTCACAGTGACACTGAAGTCACCACAGACGCAAACCGATCCATCCGACTTTGGGACGACCAAAATCGGAGTGGCCCACTGCGAGAAGTCCATGGGTGTGAGAACGTTGTTCTTGACTTGCTTGGCCAAGTCTTTCTCTACCGATATCACCCTTATCATTTCGCATCGGTGAAGGTGTATCCAGTCTGAATCGTTTTATTTTATGTCTAGACAGACGTCAGACGGGGGCCGTCGCGTAGTCTGTATTCCCAAACTCGGGAAGCAGGCGATGCAGGCGATGCAGGTGTGCGCTCGTCGGCAGTTAGCTGGACAGAAATAGCTTGAAAATCGAAATGAAGACGACAGTATCATCGTGTAACTGAGGTGGCAGTAATGAAATTACTGTAATTGAATTACAGTAATTAAATTACTTTTGACAGTAATTTGTAATGTGCTTCATTACTTTTTGATGCAGGTAATTTAGTAATGTAATGAATTACCCTAGTGGCGGTAATTGTAATTAAAATCGTAATTACTTTTTGGATATTTCAGGCATGTTTTTTTTTATTTGCCCGGAAATAAACAAAAAAAAGCAGTTCTTGCATTTGCAAAAAAATTAAAGCTTCTTTAAAAATAACGAAAAAGAAACGACAAATGCGGTTTTCGTTTGTGGCCGCTGGCTCGTGCTGACGGTCGGACTGGGTGCCTTTATGTGCGCGTTGCTTGAAGGCACTCTAGGTCGGACTAGAGGGTCGTGCCACCTAAATCCTGCTGGGTTTGTGTTGCTGTGACCAAGAATAGGCTTCCCCAAACATGGCTTTTGTCCCCTTTGAAGATTATCTTGCCCCGAAGTTCACACAAAGAAGACACAGCCCACAGGAATAATCAATAGCAAGGCAATCCGAACCCAGACGCATCCGGGGATGGACAGCGTGCAGCAGTAGGTATTTCGGAAAAACGTGAACCCACAACACAAACAGACCCAAGGTCAGTCGGTTCGGTTTGGGAGGGCATGTTGGTTCGCCTTATCTGTCTTTGGTTTTGCCCACGGGCTCGGTGTGGAGTTGACGGTTGTTACTTTGCAAATGCAGAGCACAGTGCGTTCTTTCTTTTTGTTTAGCTCCTCCTTTAAAATATATGAAACAGTAATTTGAAAGTAATTTCATTACTTTTATGCGGTAATTTGTAATTGTAATTCATTACTTTTGTGTAGTGGTAATTTGTAATGTAATTTAATTACATTTCAGTCGTTTTTAGAAAAGTAATTAGTAATGTAATTTAATTACAATTAATGAGAAATTTGGCCACCTCTGTCATGTAACATAAAGAGGGCATGAATGCGTGGAAGTAAGGATAACGTCCACTTCAACTGAATAAAAAGCGTTTTCAACGCCGTCGTGAGTCGCCTACGAGGCGGTGGCTTGGAGGCAAGGTAAAAAGACTCGTCCTTAAAATCATTTCTCAGCAACAACAAAAAGTACTTTTCTTTTTATTTTTTTAATTTGTTTAAGAGATGAGGTTAATTGAACTTTTGGGCATTTCTTAATTTGCGTGCACCGTTACAAAAATTGTTTTTTCTTGCTCTCAATACAACCGTTTCTGCATAAAGTGGAGATATTTTCATTTAATTAAAGCGCTACAAAATAGGGCATTAAACATTTAACACAAAGAATTTATTTATTAGTTTTAGAAGAACAGATAAAAAAGTATGGTACATAAGACGCGACACTAATTTGACTAAAAAATAAAGAAAGCTTATGAAATCTAGAGCATGATATCAGCAAACGTAAAATTAATTTTCCGATAACAATTATTTTCCCGGAGTTCAAAGGCTTCTTTGTCCTAATTTTGCATGCATATCCCAGGAATTAAGAAATCGCCGTGTCTTCTTTGGCATGAAATGACCCCTCAAAAAAATCTCCATCTGTGTTCTTCGCTTTTTGTTCATTTGAATTTTGCATCCGTTATAAATTACGTCTTCCGCAAGTGTACAAAAGTAAGTTTGAGATTGCCCTAGAGTAGCATGTGATACGTGCTTTTGCTGGCAAATGTAATCGAGCCTATGTGATTTGATTGATTTTTTGCAGGTTTTATAACGGGGACGTTCCCACCCTCGTTGTCAAAGACTTGGACTTTTTGTCATACGTCTTCATCAAAAACTTTTCAAACTTTATGAACCGAGGGGTAAGTAGACCACGATTTTTCCGTTCAACATTGTGATAAAAAGGTTTGAACATCCAACATATTAATCTATGCTTATAAACGTTATCACCATTTAGCATACGTGGCAGCTTCTGTTTTTACAAACTGCTCCCTGGTTCAGTGTCTTCGCAATTATTCATTGCGTGCAGGGCTTAATACATCACCTTATACAGGGTGTTTTTCTCTTATCGAATACCGATCTTTCTTTAAAAAAGATGTCATGTGAGCTACAAAAATCCGGCCTATGCAAGTGAGTTTATACGCCCAGGCGGACATTATGTTCAAGAGAGAATGGAACTAAAAGATGACAAATTAACTTTTATTACACATTTTAGGGCACACGTTTATATCAAATACAGTGAGGCAATTAATGTTGAAGGACAGCCCAATTTTTAAATATCCTGGATCGTGCTCGCAGTTGGAGTTATTCATTGTTAAATTTTGTTCTTGATAGTCAAATATTTAAAGTCAGAGGCTGAACTAGCATGTCTAGCTTCTTTTTTTTTATTGCGTGAGAAATGAGACAAGGTTAGTATTCACTTTGCAGTGCCCTCATTCACTTGATAAAGCAGCCACCATTTCTTTTGGGGCCGATAACTAAAATCCTCGCGTTTGGAGGAGAGGTTCAGAAATACTACACCACTCGGGTACATTTTCAGACGCTTGATAGACACTTTGAACTTGTTGCACAAGTATACGAAAATTCACATGCACTTCTTTTGGATCTAAATCGGCATGACGGACAGACATTCGCGTTTTCCATATGATAAATAACCCAAGCAACATAAACATGTCTTAAGCGACCCCATCACTCGATTCCACAGTCAAAAACCGTATCGTACGTGGGCTAATAAAAAGTTCCTTTTTCAATGCACGCTGGAGAACGTCCCAGAGAAATATCGCATCCCAGCAAAAAATGAATACATTTTCTACGTTTTCTGGCTTTTTGCAAAGTAAGCAATCCACTCCCCACGGTACGAATATGCCCTTTTCTTTGAGCAGCACTTTGACGGGGAGGGTGGCGCTGTGCAATTTGAAAAAGAAAGACTTTGCAGCGGCGGGCACGCAATCTTCTTTACGCGCACAAGAACGTTTTCACCATTACCATTCTGGTACAAGCTTCTATGGAGTGGTGGCGAAAAGAGACAGTCAACAAGATCCCGCGTGAGTGCTTTCTTACTAACACCTGAAAGGTACTCGCGTGAAAATTGTGCGGTTAGAAAACGCACGGAGTCTGCGACCTCTTTCAGAAAACCTACAACCTTCGTTTCGCCATGACTATACGAGGTAACCAAGAACAAAGGGATATGATGCGCAAGTATTGTTTGAACAAGACAGCGTATAAGCGGATGCTCCTGATCTCGCAGGAACATAAAACGTGATACAAGTTGCCTCACAAAGAGGTGCGAGAGCCCAAGCCCACCTTGAGAAACACGACGAAACGGATTATCTCGGCGCATAGGCTCCCAGCCGGAACATCAGATAAAGGTTGCAAATACGCGGTGAAAATTTTGAATACTCATGCGATCGCAATGAAGGACTTGTAACACATACCACAGCTTTGCCGTGAGAAAAACATTACACACTGTTGCTTCGGGCGAAGATGGACAGATCGCGGTGCTTCCATTTCGAAGCACGCCTGCCCAGGTCGGCAGCAGCTTCCGACCAGTACACCCTGCTGTTACGGAACGAGCCTAGTGGTGTGCCGAGGTACCCGCCTGGCACACAGATCCAACTGATGCCCTCAAAAGTCGAGGGCGTCGTGACCCAGAAGCTGTGCCAGAAACCGCAGCATTTGTCCCAGTTGACTGCTGCACCAGTCGCATCACAAAAGTCTCTGGTTAATTCCACCACCTTAGCAACACTTTTCTTATCGCGGCAAAAATCGCTACATCTTCCACGTACGCCAGCATCTTTAACCTCCACATTTGCAAATATATATCCGCACAGCGCATTACACTTGTTCACGCGCAAGCAAAAGGGTTCTAGATATAGAGCGAATAATAAAGGTGAGAGTGGGCAACCTTGCCTTACGGATGAGCGGACGGAAATGTTACGTGACAATGTTTTGTTTACAATTAGCTTAGTGTGGCAGTTGGCGTAGGCCATTTTGAAACCGTCTATTATAATCTGCCCTACTTTGACCCAGGACAAGATTTGTAGCAATATATCGTGCTGCTCCCGATTAAAAGCTTTTTCTAAGTCTATTTGTAACATGGCCAATTGGCCCTTTCCACCCGCACAACACTCAAGTATGCTCCTTCGCCACATGAATGTTAGTCTGAATCGGCCTTCCTTGGATGCCGCACGTCTGGTGGGGTTCAAACTAATTCACTAATAACAAACTGAAGCCTCCGAGTTAGTATTTTTTTCAAAAAGTTTGTAATAAACGTTACACAAAGTTATCGGACGGTAACCGTTTATCAGGCGCAATTTCGCCTTGTCCTCTGATTTAGGAATCAGCACCGTGTGCGTCCTTAGGAAATTTAGAGAGAGTGCGTTGATAGCATATGCTTCGCGAAAAGCATTTAGCGAAAATACGCAAACAACAGTTTTAAAAAAACTTATAATATTCCGATTCAATCCCATCGGGTCCTGGCGTTTTGCACATCGGCAAATCGTCTACCGCTTGCTCCATTTCATCCAAAGAAATCGGCTGTTCCAGAATCGTTTTCTTGTCTTCTGATAACTAGGGCATCTCAGATACCAAGCTGCTGACAGTGTGGAAATTCTTTGGTTGTACGTTTGTCGCTAAAAAAGATCGCTGTAACGTCCAAAAAAATGTTTCATCAATTTCTTTTTTATCTGTGGTAATGCCGTTGCTACGCTCGATTTCGGTTATTTGCTGCAACGCAGCATGTCTCTTTTCATCGGCAAAAGCGTGCTTCGTGGGTTGTTCACCCACTAAATAATACTGCGACCGTCAACGTACGACGGCACCTTGATAGCGTCTATTGTTAATCTCTTCAAGTCGAGCTTTTATAAAGTTAATATCGTATATACCGTTTCCGGGATTTTCGCATTCGGCGATATGAAGAATCTGCAGCTGACGCTGCCAAACGTCTTCTGCTCGCACAGCGAACATTATTTCACTTGACCTTTCTATGCCTATCATTTTCACTTCTTCTTTGAAGAATTCCCATTCTTCAAAAGCGCTGCGATGTTTCCCTTTCTTACTTGTTAGTAGCTCTTTTATACTTTTCACGAACCTTTCATCCTTTAGTAGTCTAGTGTTAAACTTCCAAAGGTTCCAGTTAAAACTGCTTTTCCTTCTCATTTTGCCCCCAAGCGTGATCGGCTACCAAACAATGATACAACGTAAAACAAAGACTTTTCTCACACAACGTTGGACACGTAAATCCGATCAAGTCGGGCACGTGACAATGACGGAAAGTGCGTGTAGCGCATCTCGTTAGGCCTACCGCATATCTCTCCTACGTCAATGAAGTTATACTGCTTAATGATTGCTTGGAGGAGAGGGACGCTCCTATCGTTACGTGAGCTCACAGGCGTCCTGTCCCGAGCCTCGCACACGCAGTTGAAGTCGCCCATTAAAACGTTGACCCTGCGGATATCCAAAAATCTCCCCAGTCCTTGGAAAAAATCAGCCCTCTTGCAGGTTTTACAGAGAGCGCTCACACAAATCAAACGCCATTGCAAGGTATCCAGTACAAAATCACAAAGAATAAAACGTTATTCCTCGTCTGTTGTCACAGATGATTCGGACAATTTAACAGACGTTTTCAGAAACATAAAACAGCCGCCCGCAATCCTGACCGCGTGGGTAACACCCACTTCATAATTTACCAGAAAAGGCTTTAGTACCCGAGACATTTGTTCCTCTTCGGTCATTTTTGTCTCCTGCACCGCTAGATTGTCAAGCCTTTCCTCTGACAAAAGACGCTGCAATTGGAAACGGCTTTCCGTTGAACTTGGCCCCCTAACTGACATTAAAAGGGCCTATGTTGAGTGGCTCTAGCATACTGTGAGTCATTACATGATGCGTTATGCTACCAGTAATAGTGACTACTCGGTCGCCTGTGTTCTCCTCCTTGGACGCCGTCCTTCCATTCCGGACTGTGCACACATCCCTTCGGCGTGAAACGCCACACAGGAAAGCGAAAATTCAAACACTTAGACACAGTTTTAGCAAGTTTCTCTGGGGTCCACCTGCTCCTGTGCCTAGCTTCTTGTAGTTCACTGCAGGTTCCAAGGAGGTGTTACAGTTGTACCCCTAGTTGCGTTCTAGTTGAACATGTTTCTAATCTAACTCATGTCTGAGTCGCAGAAAACAGTTATCGCACAAATTTCATGAACGCGGGTGTGCTCCCAGTGTTTTCGTAATATTCTATCATTGCTGATGATAGCATATACTATTTGGAAGACCTTATGCTCTATCATGTTATTTGCCTGCTTCACTGTGGTACATCCGTGTGATTCTAGGTATTTATGTCGACACCCGATGGCTATTCACTGCGGACCAAAAACATCCAAACTAAAATGTGAAACGGGAAAGACTGGTTTATTTGTTTGTCACGAAACTATGTGGAGAGCAAGTCGTCTGCTTCTTGTCCAGGGGTTGGGGTGTCGTCGGAATGACGCCGAGCTCTGATTGGTTTTAATGGAAAAGATAGCGGGTAGACCTCAATGCCAGATGCCTTGAGGTCTACTCACTATTTATTTCGATCGGCCAATCAGAGCTCGGCGTCATTCTGACGTCACCCCAACTCATGGAAAGAAGCAGACGAACTTACTCTCCGCATACCCATTATTTCGGGAGTGATGCTTGCACGAGCATCGACGATTCGTTGATTCAAGTCCATAATGTCCCGAGGTTCGGTGAGGTTGACTATAGCTGTTATGTGAACCTGAAGAAAGTGAAGCGGCGTCTAATCGGGCGATCTGGGAGGACAAAAGCATCGGTCTTGCTCGTCCCAACCACCAATATGGAAAGTTGTTGCCAAGCCAACTTTTAGCGTCGGACGAAAAATGCAATGGTGCTCCATCGCGCTCTATCTTGCTCAAACCACGTTTGTCGCATATCTTGCAGTGACAGCTCACAGACAAAGTCATTGAAGAATCCATTTAAGGACATGCACTCTGTGCCATCTGCCGGTTAGATTACCTTCCAGTAAGTCAGGTCCAATGATCTTGTTGCCGAGGATGCCGCACCAGACGTTGACAGACCAGCGAACCTGATGGTTGTGTTCTGCAACCCAATTCAGGTTCTGGTCTGACCAGTAGTGCGCATTGTGAAGGTTCACAGTGTCTGTCATGATAGAATTTTGCTGCATCCGTCCGAATTACTTTGTTCAACATTCGCTTTTATAATTACAACCCAGTTGCAGAACTCACGACGTTGTTGTTTCACATTCCGGTTCAGTGAGGTGCTGGTGTAGACAGGCATGGTTTGCTGGTTATGCTTCCGTAGCACACTCGAGACGGAAGTGACGCCGCTGCCGCACTCACGCGCGATCTCTCGGGTGCTGGTGCGTCGGTAAACTTCCACGTAGGCAAGGACGTCACTTTCAGAATCTTCACTTACGACAATGGCCTTTCTGCGCCTTCTGTGATGTAGAAAACCTGTCTTTCGAAATTTTATGAATACGATATCAAACTGGGCACGTCCGGGAACCCGTCGATCCAAGGACCAAGCAGTGTTCAACCGTGTGGCCAGTCGGGAATCGCCGTTCACCTCTGCGCGTGACAGGACCACGTTCACCTTTCTGTGACTGAATACCTGCAGCTCACTGGGGAATCCATTGCAGACCCGTTACGTGGTACACTGAATTAGGATAGAAATGCAGGCTAGTTGGTTCATACTTAGTGAAATCGACATTGCGCACAAAGCATGAAGACGAAGTAGAAGGGTGTACGCAGGACAAGCATTTGTCTTGTGTACGGCCTTTAACTTCGTCTTTCGTTTTTGTGAGCTGTGTCGATTTTACTACGTTTACTGAAGACAGAAGAGCTAAGCATGCAATTGCGCTCCGTGCGTCGAAGACCTCAGAGCAAAAGGTACCCCGAAGCGAAGGAGCCGCCCTCGTCCTGGGCTGCACAATATCACGACTCTGCCATGATCATGAAAGGTCCGAATAACATCTGGAGTTGTATGTTTTTCGTGCTGATAAACCAGCTATTCACACAATCAATACTGATGTGTCTGTAGCGTCACTTTCCCGGGCATATAAAAAGTGTCCCTTTACGTTTAGTCACTTGCATCTCGGATAGATACAGTTTAAAGTTCTGAATTAGTCAACGAAAAAAAAAAGCGTTTTTAGTGATATCGCGCGGCAAAGCAAGACAACTTGTCACGAACGATAAGGTGGCTTATCGCTTTAGTTCGCCAGCCATGGAGCACTGACGGCAATCAGCTCCGGCGTGCTGTGACGCAAAATAGTGGCGCGAATTTCGTCATCAACACCTGACCTTCCTTCGTCAAATTAGGGTTGTCCTTCCAGCGAACATCGCGTGTTTTTTTTCTTGTTTTGTTTTGTTTATTTGTGCCAACAATTTTATTGGTGAAAAATGCGACAATGTATAACTTCAACCACATGCTCGACCCAGGATTTCTAAAAACTGGGCTGACCTTCAACAATGATTTCCTTCGTTTATTCAATACAAACTTTTCTCTTGAAAATAATGTGCGTCCGGCTGTACATCTCACCAAGAAAAGAAACCTCATTTGTGTAGCTTTCATGCCTTTTTTTATAAATTTGTATTCGTAAAAAATAGAGAGAGAAAGAAAGTGTGTTGTAGGTTGTTCGACCCGAATATTTTCAATCCCCGAACAAACTGTGTATGTACGTAGCAAATCGTTGCTTTCTTTTTTCAATACTCTTTACAAACGTTGAATTCAGTCTAGTAATTTTCATCACTGTCATCATCACAGTGTATGGCGCACTGCATACATTGCCTACACTTTAATCAGCCTTCTTGAGGCTGATTACGGAAGGAGATAAAGATACTACCAAGCGGAGGCTATGTGAGGGATGTGCGTTCGAAACCTCAGTACAACACGGCGAACGAATTACGATGCAACTGCTGCGTAAGCGCTTATTTTAGAGTGTGGTCCAATTAATGCCTTGGCGCAACCATGACTCTAAAACCCTTTGATGTCGGAAATTTATTTAAGAGACTTATGGGTCGCCACTTTGTACTGTCAGTTCTCAGGTTCACACAATTAACATTGAAATAAATCAAGAGTTATGAAATGACCAAGAATCAATTTTCATCTGTTATTAACTAAAGTGACGGTGCTCAATGAAAAATGTTTCATGACCGCCACTACTATGCCGAAACTGAAACTGGTATTTGAGCCACCAGGTGGCATTGCATTTTGAAGAGGGTTCCTCTGTGCAAAGCGATAGAAGCAATATTTTTTCTAGTGTCTGCGAACACTCTCTAATGGCTATGGTTTTACGATATGTGAAGGTGACAATGAGAACTGACGAGCAGCATAAGGCGCTCGGCCGAAGTCTGCTACATGCGCGAGACCTCCAGTGGAAGAGGACGAGGAGTGTCATCTCTTACGGGTTCACGGCGAGCAAATTTAAGAAGGTAAGACAAGGCGATCGGAAGAGTAGTGTGGGCTACACGGTTAGAAAAGACTGAAATGTTCTTTTTTTTTGTATTGTCGAATTTTGCGTACTATCAAAATGTTTGCACCCTTTAAGCCGCAGTCACTCTACTCATACATGTTACAAAAGGTATAGTGTCCGCTACAGACATGATGGCAAAATTATCTGCAAAGACGCCGTACGCATATTCAAACGTGTTTATTTCATGCATATACTTGCATGCTTCGAGCACGTGAACGAACTCCTCAATCATTTTCTGGGTGTTTTGCTTCGCTTCGTTTATTCGTTTAGACGCAGGCTCTCAGGGTAGGAACGCAAACGTAGATTTGCTCTGCCTGACGACACCCTGTTACCCGTTTACACTGCTGCAGTGAGCGTGCGGATGAGAGAGTCGTGGCCCCAAATGCTTCACTCTTTGTTTTTGCACCGCCAGGCGTTTGCTCACTTTGACTGGGCGTGCGAGCATTTTCTGGCGGCCGTGAGAAAGATTGCGAGCAGCGGCAAGGAGGAGAACGTGGACAGACTCTTCAAGCCCCTAGCCATGGACTACATCAGCGGGGGCTTCGGCATCCAGAACTGTTTCCAGGAGGAACCGACGCACCCGCTCTTCCTGACGGCCAAGAAGGTGCTTCCGGGCATCATGACTGGGCCGTTCCACATGATCGCACGTAAGCTCCGCTTTCCGTTGAGCCGTCTTTCATGCATTGGCTCCAGGCCCGGCTCGAACGAGGTGTACGGGCAAAGCGCAGCTGTGGGCTGCAGGACTCACCACCAAATATCCAAGAAACGCCCATGCTCGAATGATCGCCCACCTCATTATAGTTTCTCTATTTTTATCTCTGTACAACGGCTGGGTGCTTTTCTTTGGGAGTTTTCTGGATATGGAGGGAATATACCCTTTTCAAAAGTGCGCACCATCCAGTACCTGATTCGCCGATTATCGGAGTCCGCCATTGTTTGAACGTGCACTATGAGCATTTATTGGACACGAGGGCACCGTCAGCGTTCGGTCAGCGTTCGGCGTGAACTCGGCAAAGCTCGTAATCAGAACGAGCACTCCGTCTGCCTTAGGCGACGATTCGGGCCCAATCACGTGCTTCGTGCCCAACTAATGGCGACCACCAATGTTGCCCGACGGCATCTTGAAAAAGGTCTATTGTTCTGTCCGGTACGGTCAGTATCTAGAGCACCTGGCAGCTCAAGAAACGCAGGGTGCGAGGAGTCCCTGGTACCTTATAGTTAGTTGGTCCTCAGCCTGTTGAATTTGTGTGATGTTTTGATTTTGTTCGCGAGCGTCACCATCTTCTCTTTCCCGGCGGATTTCGCTGGCGGGACAACGCGAGCGGGACATCTGCTTCCCGTCAAGGTCGTTTCCTCTATCTTAAAGGCCCGCTCATACACTCGCGTTGGACTTCGGCCGACTGAGACAAGACCAGTTTTCGAGCCTTTTGCGACGGCTAATGACCCGCTGTATTGCAGCGCATCCGGTCGTAAGCCGTCCTAAAAGGCTTAAAAACCGCTTTTGTCTCAGTCGGTCGCGGTCAAACGGAAGGGTGAGAACGAGCCCTTAAAGAGGCACTGACTGAAGTCTCCATCATCACCGGGTGTAATACAACAGATTAGCTCCCGCTCGCCTGCACTTCACCGTCTTCACCCAAAGGCGTATTTTTTATTGTCTAAAACGATGCAAGTTGTAGTTCATAGACACGCAAAAAATACCGCATTGCGAAAAAAAATATTTCTCACGCGCACGCGCGCCTTTTTTTATTTTTTGCGTTTTTCTCTCCCGTTCCTCACCTCCTCGCTTCTTTTGATTGGTGACGTCAAAAATCATGAAATTTCAGAAGCTTTGTAGGCGACATTTCAATAGCATTTAATAACGGCAATCGTAAAACATGTTTTTTAACGCAATTGCGAACGCACTACGGCCCTTCTTTTTGAAATACCAAAAATCAGAGTCCGGTGTGATGTCGCCTCCTGGATTTGTATCCTCCCTCAGAAAACTTGGCGGCGCTCGACGCACATAGCAGAGGATGATCGGTGAGTCGGGGAATCGGACGAAGAAACCGGTTTCTTCCCGGTCCGACGGCGCCCTTCTCTACCGCTCCTCACCTCCTCGCTTCGGGTCGCGGTGGCAACGGCGGTTTCCTTTGTAGCGTGAAGCGGATGCGTGAAAGAAAGTCGACTCGCAGGAGTCCGCAATATTTGACGTCACTGTACTGGCGCGGATCGCGCGGGAACTTCAAGTTCGGCATTTGGAAATTGTTCTTTTACTTCACAAATACTGAATTTCCAAGTTTCGAATTTTGAGGGTAATTTCCTGGCATCGTTTTCAATCGTTTCGGATAATAAAAAAAAATATATGATTTTGATGTGTCAGTGTTTCTTTAAATCCGGGCGCTCCCTGCTATAATCGGATAACCAGTCTTTCCTTCTCGTCCTTGTCTTTCTTTTCCCACGTCCTTCAACTCGCGCTGCAAAGTCGACGAAAAAATGAGTCTTGTTAAGTTTTCCACAAATTACTAGCCACCATACTAAAACGAAAGGATGCTCCTGTGTCTGTCTCTGCGACAGAGGATGGCTGATCCCGAACCCCCGGACAGTTCGCATTATTACACAGCCAATGAGGCGGCAGTGTTATCTGGTAAGAACGCCGAAGAACATTTCTCGAAGCCCAAAAGCAAGAAAATCATAAGCTCCACAGAGCACTACCTCATAGTTACGAAGGCCATATTGATGACGTCACCGGAAGAAGGCCAACGAGGGGCACAAATTGAACACGAGTCAGACTTTGGCGGGGCTCGTGTTCTTACTAAATAAACCACGAGACTCAGTCGAATGCTGATGAAGCAATCGTGCTCAATACAGTCCGCTCGCTTCTTTATGTGACGCTTAAACTTCAGCCTATACGGACTTGTTATCAAGGAGGTGTTACACAGAAGCGGGGAATTCGAACTTCTAGGAAGAGAAAGACATGTACACGGCCGCGTATCTGTCGTTAAATTCAATTAGCTCTTACGAACACAAAATTAAACACCACATCATCCTTGAGCGAACATGCCATTTAGTGCGCCTCACTTACAAAAGAAGGCTGCCTCCACGAGACGAACTTAGACATTGGACAACTCCTGATTCAAACCAATCTTACTTGAGGTTAGCGCCATAAACGCCATGCGGTGTCCCCTATCTGTGCCGTTTATGAGTCTGAGATTACCGTTGACTGGTGCATGGTACAAAGGAGAAGGGTTATCTAGGACGACCAGAGTCACTCTCTATTTGCCATAGTGCTATTAATGACACAAAGCTAAAGTATTTACCACTTTTCTGCCAACGTAATTATGATTAGTTAAATAAATGAGCTGTGAAAAAAAAACGAGTCAGGTTAGGCTACTTAGTAAAATGCTCGTCGATAATATAAAAGTTCCAGGTACATCAACGCCAAATTTGTTTAATCTGATTGCATTAAAAAATAACCACTAGTGAATTGTTGCGATATCGGATTTTCAAACAGTCATTCACGACTAGTTTAGAGTTTCGTCTGGTTATCGGGATGGTTTTTGTACCTGAATTTTTTCCCCCTTTGAGAACTGTAAATAATTTTGCTCTTTTTTTGCAACACGACTAGGTTCTTGTCCAGGAAGTTCACTCTACTTTTGTTTTTTACAGAAGCAACAACGACGTTAAAGGATTTGGTGGCGCCACTGCTCTGGCTTAATTGCAAAATAGGCTCCTTTACGTATGATAAGTTTGCCAAACTCGACCTACAAAGCGGTGGAAGCGAGAAAACGAAATCCGTCGGTGAGTTTTTTACAAATACGAAACTCCCAAGCTTCGTTTCAGACCCGCGTGAGGACATTGCAATGCCGAGAGCAAGTCGTTGGCTTCTTACGCCCGAGTCGCGGTGACGTCAGAACGACGCCGAGCTCTGATTGGCTTGGATTGAAAAGATAGTGGGTAGACCTCAATGCTAGGTGTCTTGAGGTCTACCCACTATTTTGTTTTAATCAGCGAATAAGAGCTCGGCCTTCTGACATCATCGCAACCTTTGTGCAAGAAGCAAACAAACTTGCGCTCCACATATATCCTCTTGTAGAGCCGTATATGGGAAGAGTTTGGCCAGTCTCTGATCTCGCCGCCATAACGCCCCCTCCCGAGTGAGCCAATCAGCCCGCGCCGCAGAGCGAGAGGCGTGAACTCTCTTATGCTTCCAGCTGAGCGGGGAGGGCCGCCATTTTCATTCATTCGCCCGGCGGAATGCATGGGATCGACATCCAAATTTTGGTTATTTCCTTTTATTTGGCAGGCTCTGGCAAGAAAATTATATAGTGTTATTCCTCGGCGAATTAAAAAGCTAACGAATTAAGTTTCTCTACGTTTAAACGCAAACTTTGATTCAGGCAAAAAAAAACAAAAAAAACACGTAGCAGACGACGCGTAGTTTCAACAGTGCTCTGCGCCTACAGCGCGTTGCGTCCAAAATGTTGGTCGTCTCTTTGCTCCCTCCTTTCTCTCTCGCTGCTTCGGCGCCCTCCTCCCTTTCCTCCACTTTTCCTCCTCTCCGGCGCCTTCGTCGCCACACCCACTGGCAAAACTCTCCCAATATACGGCTCTGATCCTCTACAGAAGCGCGCGCCATCTAGTAGCTTCTGCGCCAATGACCCGAGTCCGCCACTATTTCGACACGAGAGCTGCGTCAGCTTCGGCGTAGCTCGTATTGACACGAGCTCTGCGTCAGTGTTCGGCGAGGACTCGGAACCAATCACAGGCTTCGCGCAAGAAGAAATGGCGTCGGTCAGTGTTGATTGATGGGTTTTTGAAAATAGTCTATTCCTGTCTTTGAAGTGACGGAGCATCGGCACTCAATTTCCAGATTTTCTTCTTGGCGTCGCCATTTTGTTGCCGAGTGGACTCAATTGACGATGGTTATGATTCAAAATGCAACATTCCGAGCATGCACAAAAGAAAGAAAATTCGCTGGAAGCGGTGACGTCTTAGCCCCCTAGCGGTGTAAAACGAAACCCGAAGCTAGAAGTGTGTTTCGTTCATTAAACTGTTGTGTCTTAAACTGTTTGCGACTATACGTGTTTGCGTTGTCCCCCAAGTAACCCCATGTCCCGGGACACAATAGCGTAATATTTTTGTCACGACCAGCCTGGGTCGGAGAAACAAGCTCTCGCAAGTCCCATATTCAAACAATACTGGCCTTAGTATATAGTTAGGTAAACGGAGACGTTTGAATAGACTGACGAATGACGTCCCATGCCCGAAACATTTCTGAACCATCTTCGACCTTGTTTCTGTCTCCTCAACTAGTAAGGGCAGCATTGCGGCAATATGTTGTCACGTATGCACGCTGCACTGATGAGAGTGAGACCGAAAACGTCGCTCGTGTTTGCAGTCACCGAAAAGGGATATGTTGCACATCATGTTGGAAGCCGAGACACAGGAGGAATTCGAAGGCACAGAAGTAAAAAATGGTACGTTCCTGTGACAACTTCATATTTTAAAGTTAGAAAAAAAAAACTTTCAACCTTTTCACTTAGTTGAAGAAGTTAGACCAAGCGGAGCTGTACAATGGAAAGTAATGGCCAGCCGCAATTCGGCAAGCCAGAGTGGAAGGCTGCCGCCATCTATGAGCGACGGCGGCAACCAGGTACGTGGCTTGCCGCCGCCGCTTATAGATGGCGGTAGGTGTCCAGAGTTCGGTGTCTTCATTTCTTTGCGGGGAACACGATCCTGAAGAAACTAGAACTTAACAGCTCCGCTGTAAAAAAAAAAGGAAAGTATTGTTTTACTTTTTAGTGGACGGTGACAAAAACTACAGGTCACTATAGTCACCGACAATTTTAGAAACGTTGGACGTGGTAAGTTATGTGCAGTCTTGTACACGCTACTCGAACAAAATTAATCGATTACAACTACTGTTGGTTAAAATGCATTCAGTTAGATTACTTGGTTACTCGAGAAAAAACGTAATTGACGTTTACTCGAAAAAAGTAACAGTCACTTTTCCAATTACTTCAAATTTCGAAACGAAAATGTTTTTCTGCCGTTTTAAAGCGGATAACTTATACTGTCCAGTACTTGATTAGAATTACCGGATTGCAAACTACACTTATCTCTTGCTGGAACAAGTCTCCTGCTGGAGACTTGTTTCCAGAGACTCCTTGGTAGGCCACTTGTAGAAACAAAGAACGCCATAAGGTAGTAAAGGGGGAAACAGTAACGGCTGCAAGTAATTTTAGTACTTCCGAAACTAATCAGGTTAATTTTGCGATTACCTGATCATAAATGGGATCAGATGGGTACGGAATTACTTCAAAGAGTAATCGATTACTAGCAATTTGATTGCTTGTAATGTGCATCGTACAAGTATGGTTGTGGGCATTTTATCGCTCCGCACCAAATCAGATTGCGGCATTGGGTGCAATCAAGAATTAGCTAGAGACCACAGGATATAGTCTCTGCGTGCGTTTTTGGAGCGCTGATACCCTTGTCGGTGCAACATAGTGGTTTCTAGAGGTGGTTTTTACGTGGTCTCTAGAGGACCCCAGATTGATCCTGGCCTTCCATGGCTTTTAGAAGACAAAATAATTATATTGCTAATTTTTCGTCAATTTATATGACACAAATAGATCAGCTTATTGCATCTATAATACAAAAATGCTGAACGAATTGCAAATGGCCCAAATATCATGCAAACATTTGCCAGTGTATGATTACTTCGTTGAACTTGCTTGAGAATTTCGCGAAGGTATTTCAAGTTTTAAGGGATATTTATTAAGGTGCGCATATTGTGTGCTGCCTGGACAAAATAGGACGGCATCGTCTTATCAACAAACTCAGTATAGAATTGCGCTGCATTTGAGTGAAGGGGGGGCGAGTGTTGAGATACAGGAAAGGGAGTAAATGCCCATGCGTACTATTATTTGCCCTAATAGGGAAAGACTCGCATGGACAAAGGGATGAGAGATTAAAAGTGGGATAGGGTGTTAAAGAGGAATCGCAAGTTCAAAGTTCCAGGCGGATTTACAGATTTGAGTGAACAAACCTCCAAACTCCAAAAATAACTTCTTCTTTGATGGTGTTATAAATATGTGAATAGCTGAAACACCAATCGTTATACTAAACGCACACACGCACGCAGGCACACCACTGCATCAACAGCTCCTCTCACAGCAAGAACGCCATTAAAAGGACGAGTCCACGGTAATCATACTTAGTGTGAACCTTCTTACACGCAGGGTGAAACTTTGAGTAATTTTCTATTTCAAAGCAGCGTTATTTGTTTAGAAAAGCGTTAACACACAAAGAGTGCTGTCTACTTTGCAGGCAGCCTAAGATGCTTGTCATTACATTTATTGGTATTGGCGTCTTTATGGGCAGGACATATCAAGGTTCAGAAGAAACTCACACCAACCGAAGTGTCTGTCAACACAGCAATCCTTCTGACTGCAGGGTGAGCGCTGCCATCCGGTCAACTGTAAAACCCTTTGATATCTTCCTGTCTGCCTTACAAATGAGTAGACAATTATTTAGAAGAATGAAGTCCCCAAGGTGTGTAAGATTTTTCCGTAGGAGTAAATTGACTTTCACCTAAAAGGTAGCGCAACTCACGCCCGCTGGGCGATTGGTGGCCGCTGAAAAAGACCCTCTGGTCAAAGAATCAATCCCGGGATCGCTCTTAGACCATCGGAGCGCTCTACCAATAAGATGCTCACAAAATGACCTGCATTTTGGCGTCATCGGGACGTTGTCCCTCCGCACCTAAAATGAGCCTCACGGCATTCATATTGCGTTATTATTATTATGTATATATTTTGTTTTGCGGGAAAAGAGATTTTGTGACATAGGTGCCTTATCTAGACATTTAGAAATGCATTTCGCAGTGCATTGTTCCTTTTAGAGTGGCTGTTGCTCCAACATTTTATAAGCTTCCTGACCATAATAAACGCAGTGTTTTATTTATTATATTCATCTTTACCAGGTTTAGCACCACTTCAGTGGCGCTAAGCAACCTGAGCTTCGTCCTTGCCAAATACCCCGAAGTGCAAGACAAAGTAAGAGAGGAGGTCAATGCGGCCCTGAGAAAACACGTGAGTGTTTTGCTTATTAACATTGTAGCGTCGCACACGTTCAGCGTTTTGGTGAGGGTAACTTACGATATATTCGGCTGGTCGTTTTCAAACGCTTCAATACTCTGAATCGGGTCTGTGAGGTCCGGGGGCGTCTCCAGATCCGAGCCAAAAGAACGGCTTGCCGACTGAATGTTAGACAGCCTTTCTGAGAGGGCAGAGCGCCTCCACTGAACCAGATACCGAGGGCAACTTCAGCAACCGCTTCACTGCAATGGCGCAGGCTACCGCCCAATACGAAGGGTTTAGCCAATATCATTTATTCGTACATTCAGCACCCTGCACGTGGCATCACCGACGCCACCGCCGTATATCCGAATAATCGCGCGAAAAATGGCAGCCTTCAGCACTGACGCTGGTCTTCGCTACGAAAGTTCCCCGTCAAGTGCCGGCATCTCCTGTACTCACTCCAGGCACGTAGCTAGAGGGGGGAGGCATTAGGCCCGCCCCCCCCCGAAATCTTTCATTTTGTTGGGGCCTCCTCTCCCCCTCCCCCGCATACAGCATTTTGTCATGGGCGGGCCTCCCCAAAACGAAATCCTGGCTACGTGCCTGACTCACTGCACAGTGCAGCGGGATCTGTGCAGTATTCAAACGCGGCGGCCTCTCGGCCGTAGTGGCTTCTTTCTCTTTCAACCCAACAGCGGAAGTGGCTGGGGTCACCTGACCGGTCCTTTGGCACTCTCTCCCACCGCTCCAACTTCGAACTCGGAGCGTTTCACAGCGCTACAAGTCGGAGGATGCCCCGCGATCCGACAATCTGAGAGCGTTCCGAAAGAACCTGCCGAATATACTTAGCGCGCCGGACATTGACCAGCCAGATGGGCATCGGCTTTTCAGAGTGCCCCACATCGCTGCAAAGCGACCAGCCGAATATACCATTAGTAAAAATCGCCCTGCTGAGACATCCGACATTACGTTAAATGTAACAAAGGTGCGAGAGCACTAATAGACCAGTGTCTGCTCTGTTCCGTGGGCACCGCCACGTTTCCTTATGCTGAAGCCATGACACAGTAGGGGGAGCTGCGCTTTTGCAGGACTTCGTTTTTTTAGAAACCTTCGCACACATCGTAGTGCAAAAGCGTCAGAAATGCATAGTCACGAAGCTAAAAAAAACACACAAAAACACCGATGCCAAGTGTGCTGTAAAAGGCAAAAGCCTCGTCTTATGCGCAGCCCCACGAAAGCCTGCGTTTGAGATTATTATCTCCCATTCTTATCGCTGGGGGAGAGGATTTCGGACACCAGACTGCATGCAGCAGTGTTGCCAGATGGTGAAGTTCGGCACCAGATTTGGAAAATCTGGTGAAATTGCGGGAGCTACTGGTGTTGATGTACCGGAACGGCTACGCAGACAATATCTGGTGAAAACTGGTAAAATTGGGGGGGGGGGGGCTATTGGTGTTGATGTACCGGAACGGCTACACCAGACAATATCCGGTGAAAACTGGTAAAATTGGGGGGGCTACTGGTGTTGATGTACCGGAACGGCTACCGCCAGACAATATCTGGTGAAAACTGGTGAAAAATCTTGAGAAATGGCTTGTTACTTGCATTAATCAAATTTACACCGTTTTGTTAGCCAATTTCGTCCGCATCCCATAGATGGCGCCACTTTCTTGTCCACATCAGCACTCGATCACTCTAGGAAGCAACCATCGACATTGAGGCTTGTGTGGTCTTTGTTTGTTGTTGCACGCCGTCAGAGTCAACGTATAATATAGATACTTCTCCAGTTCCCGAACTGCCCCTCTCCAGGCAGGCGCGACCGATCCCTAGGGACTGCGAGGGCGCTGCGATCGAAGCTTGCGCGTGTGTGCCGGCCAGGCCAGCTCCGGTTACGTGGTTGGGCTTGCATTTTCGCTCGCTGTTCGCGCTGTTTGTTACGTGATCTGTTGGTTTTCTGCCCTTCGAGTGTGTGATTGCTTTCGACGGTTTGTGATACGACGTTCGTTGTGACGTGACGTATGCACTTTTTCGCACGCAAAAAGTGCCAAGAAAACGATAGTGCCATAAGGGCCCAAAGAGAAAGGAAAAAGGCCAAGCTTGTATAGTGGAGCTTTAACTGTAACAGGCTTTGTTTTGCGCGTGATTTGAAGCCCTTTTTTATTTTTTGCGAGTTAGCAAAATAAAATTGATTGTGTTACGGCTTGTGTAATGTGTTGTGAATGAGCAGTTTCTGTAGATACTTTACTAAATTGCAAGTTGAGCAAATCTTCTAAAATAGCATAGGTAAGATCGATATATTTTGTAAGACAAAAAAGAAAAAAAAATGCCCAGGACGGCGCGATTGCGACGCGCAGCTTTTTTTTCGCGACATTAAATCACTACGTGCGTTCTGTGAATATATGGAATAAATTCATACCGACCGCGCGAACGATCCTCGTCTCGCTCGTTTTTATTGACGACGTGAGGCAACCAAGCATAGTGACAACCGCTGCGGGCCAAAGGCTGAACCGCTTGCACGTACGTATTATTTTCGGTGTTACATCATTTGCAAGTTACCTTCTGTTCAAAAACGACCGAAATTAAAATAATAGCGCGTTACTCGCGAAATCAGCCGAGATCCCGGGCTGCAGTAGGCGTGCTGAACATTGCGCGCAAGGGAGCGGCGATCGTCCTGATGGCGCAACCTTCGACCGCAGCGCTGCGGTGGCGGGGACCGCGCCGGGCCGCCTCCTCCCCACAGGCGCGCCGAGGAGATACGGAACTGGAGAAGTATCTATAAACGTTGGTCAGAGTCGTAGTGGCATGGAGAATAGAAGGGTAGGAGAGGGCATGACGTCAGCCGCGTAGCCTCCACAAGCCATGCTCCCTTGACGCCTCGCCTCTTTCTCATTTTCCTCCTTACTCTCCCCACTTATCACGCCAACGTGACCACATCACGTGACCGTAGCTAGCCTTCGTCTAGCTATGGTGTACTAGAATACACCACAGTCTAGCCTTCGATCTGATAAAACCTACCGGACGGAGCGCGCGCAAGCCTGCAAGGAATCCTCCTACAATCAACCATCCATCTCGCACGTGACATGTCACGCGCACCAATCGCCAGAGAGATCCGTGGTCACGCTGGGCACAAAATCGTTTAAAATTTTTTTTATGACTAGGCTTCACCAATATTGCAACGTGCCCTCTCCTAGTACTTCTAACCTCCTTGCGTAGTGGTCGTAGTTGCTTTTTTAATGCGAATAGCATTCTTTGGATACTTCACGCACTTTTCGTCTATGTATCTATCTATCTATCTATCTATCTGGCTATCTAACCTCTTACGCCGCGGGTCGATAAATAAATAAAAAAGACCGGCGCCGGCTGGGATTCCGAACCGTTGACCCTTTGATCAGCAGGCAGACGCGCTAACCACAGAGCTATGAAGGCAGTCATTCAACGCACTCTAAACGGTTGTTTATATCTTTACCATAGGACGCGCTTTGCAGCGCTGTCACAGCTACCGGTGCGCGCGCGTTCCATCCGGGCTCATTCCGCTCTCGTGAGGCTGGCACGGCCCCTAGCTCACCCTCTCCCGCGCTCGGGAGAGGGTGATGTAGCGGCCGTGCTCAGCCTCACGAGAGCGGAATGAGCCCTCGTGCATGGAACGCGCGCGCACCGGTAACTGTGACAGCGCTGTAAAGCGCGTCCTATGGTAAAGATATAAACAACCGTTTAGAGTACCGTTGGTTGAGACTAAGCTGAGACGCCAGAAAGTCTGGTCGGTACCATTTTGAGTGTTTGTGCGTATGGCGCGTGCTTTGCTCGCCTTCCTAAGTGACACAAACGCACGTGCTGGGCTGCGGAGATCGTGCGCAGGGCTGTGAAAGTGTCAACAAATTTAGAATCGCCTCAGAGTGGGCTGGCGTATCTAGAGTGTGCCGGCCACCTGACAGACGCGCATAACTCCGCACCGTTTGATGCTATTCGCATTAACGTAGATAATCATTCCCAAAGGATGGGTTCTGCTGATTTTTTCTCTATGGTTGTTTCACAATCCCGGCTTCCTTCTTCGCCGGATTTTGGCGACGCATGGTTTGTGAGCGCCGTGCTGACATTGGTGCGGCCTTTCTACGTGTCGGTGGCCTTCATTAATTTGAATTTTTCTTTGTAAGGACTACCCAGCACCAACATCCCATAAACATGGTATATTAAAAAGTAATGCAATGTTGATACTGCGCCAGATGCCTGCTTTCTTCATTTTTTATGGTGCTGGGATGAGCCCTATATTAGTGAACCTCCTGAAAGCTATCTTTTTGCGAGTGCATGCGTAAAGAAGCTGTAGGAACGGAAATATGCGATATTTTAGTGCTGGTGAAATCTGGTGAAATTTCAGCCAGGATTTGGTGCCGAAGCATCTTTCCAATCTGGCAACGCTGGCATGCAGTTCCTAAAGTCCATAGATAAGAGCTTCCTACAAGTAAGTGACATTCTTTGAAGCGCCGAACGCGTGACGGTGCAGGTTTGAGGAAGCGAATGGCGGCGCACAGCAGGAGGCTTGCACTGAATGCCGCCATTTTGTTCCAGCGGAATCTGCTTTGTCATCTTTATAGGCTGTCGTTACTTGTAAAAAGAAATATCAATGGATACTCTTTTTACGTGATGCAACGTCATTGGTCACGCGCACTCAGACGTCGAACCAACAGCTTCAATCTTGGTGTGACACTCTCTTGCATGACCTTGCTTAGGTGTGACATCAATTACACGAACAAGCTATAGGTTCGTACAGGGATCCCACGTAAAGCTATACATCGCTTTCAAAGCTAAGACGTTCAACAATTACTCTCACTCTATAGGGTTCCATCAACTACGCCGCTGTCACCGAAGATCTCAAGTACCTGTCGAACGTCGTGGACGAGACTATGAGGGTCTACTCCGTAGTCGTTGCGTAAGTACGATCTGTGAATCAAACACATCTTTTTTTTTTTGTCGCCAACGATCAATTAAGTTTCACAGCTCCGACCTCCTACATTTTACCCCCGTTTCTCTGGTTCACATTGCGACCGCCAAGCCGCGCCATTCTGCGCTGCACAGTTAGATGTGCGGTATGGTTCCCCAGTTGTCACCACGTCTCCTCTGCAGGGAGGTGCCGACTCCCTCTGGAGTTGCGAAAACTCACACATCAGTCGACAGAAATATTGAAACTACGCAAGCAGTGGGATTGTCTAAGCCTGTCGTTATATTCCCTCTATAATTAATAAAATAAAAAAGATGCCTGTCAATAACTTTTTTCCCCTTAAGACGTAATGTACAAGTACAATGAGCCTTTTTCTAATAAGTTTTTGCGCATGCCTATACCCTTTCTCCTGGCCTTGCTTCCCGCCGTCGCCCTTTCGGAATCCGCCGCTAGCCTTCTCCCGGACGAACGAAGAACCAGAGAAGTCGGGACAGCGGCGGCGGCGGCGGCGTAGAGACGGTGGCAGGGACTGTCGGGCTTGGTGCCTTAACGCTGCTATTATAACCGCGTGATTCTGGTCGGTGCGTTCATGCGTGAAGCAGTTTTAATGAAAATAGTGAGCGCGTTAAAATCAGAATTCTTGTGTTCCGCCTCGCATCAGCGTTGCACGGAGGGACCGAGATGTCTGGTTTCATTAGGAACTTTCCGTATATCGCATACGCTGCGGATTTCTGGTCTTGCGCATGACCGCCAGCTCGATCTGTGCTCAACGTGACGGCAAACGCTCCCGCTAGTAGTGTAGAGCTCTAGCGTACGGTCTATGAAAAGTATATTTTTTGCCCCAAGTAGGAGAAAACTGGTCGCACAGCGGTATGTCGAGCAATAGACATCGGGAATGGGTTCGCGTTTTAAGGCTGTTACAAGGAACATGACCATTTTGTTCCAAGCACTTTCAAGAGACAGAATACGCATACTTTTTTTAAGGCGATAACAAAGTCAAATAAAAAAATGCTCGAAGCATTTTAAACGCATTTGTGTTAGCCAGCCGTTCGAGACGAGAGCTTTGAACGGGCAGTTTTGGCGAGGCGGATCGCAACGTTGCAAATAACACGGTACACAAATGTACGGTATATTAAAATATTTCTTTTTTATATAGCAATAAATATAACCCCTAAACACGCCGATGACGTTAATAGGCAAATTTAGCATAGCGTTACCGCAGTCTACGCGTGAGCACGGCAATGCTCCAGGCGCGCGCTGAAAATTGTCTTAAAGGCGCAGCGCGAGCTTCTAATTGCAATGCTGCACCATACGGTAGCCTGGGGTCACGCTATCCTAAAGCGTTCTATCAATGACAATAGAAAAGTTTGAGCACGTGTTGCAATACACTAAAACCGTGACGGTGAGCAGCGCGTTGTGAGCCATGTGACACGAAGACATCATACTGTGAACGCTGCACCTCCGGAGCTTGACGATCACCGTGCGCGGCTAACCCTTTAGAGCACTAATATGGCCAGACAAAGCGCAAACACCACGATGTTTTCATCATCCTCAAAGATATTTTGCCAGAGACAGTGACGTGGCCAGTGCCCAACGCGTCCTTCCTTCACAAAGCTTCGCAAGTTGAGGTTTCCTCAACTTCTAAATATCAACATGCTCGTTTTTTTAACGCACATCAACATCTCCGTCACTTGTAATATGCTCCTTCCCTGACCGCTTCGCATTTGTAGAAAAATTAATTATTTTTAGCGCACTGACCAGCATCAGCGAGCAGGCGCACGGAAAATCCTGGAGAATCTATCCCCGTCTCTTCCGCCATCTTGGAACTACCGCCCCGCCACCTATAGGGCGTTGGAGTTGCGAATACTGCTGCGTATTATAGAATTATAAAAGCCGAATTACAAGCTACTTCTCTTCTCTGAATCGCCCACATTTCGTAGGACTCTCCTTCCTGTCGGAGACATGGTTGTATGATTCCTTGCATGAAAACTGGTAGAGATAAACGACGCCACTAGAATACGAGGGGAACATGGTAACGGTTAAGAATAATTTGAGCACTTCCAAAGCTAATCAAAATACATTTGGCATTACTTATTAATAAAATTAATCATAATATTATAAAAGTATCCCTAAAAATACAATTTTTTATAAGTAATTTGATTACTCGCAGTGAGTGCCGCACAAGTTTGCTCCTGACGCTCAGTGTCAGCACCTCTCTTTGCGCGTATCATGTCTTTCTTGACGATTCTTTTCTAGAATATTGATAGTATGGGGCATAAAAGCAATGAAAACCGATACAATGGCACGATGCCGATTGTTTGTGTGTGCAGACGGGCGGAGGCATGTTAAGCTTTCCCTTCATTTGTAGTTTGCGGAGAACTTCATACCGCGCGCGTTACTCGAAAAGGTCCATTGGACGCTGGCCGACAACCACGTAATCACAGTGAACATAAGTACGGAAAACCCCGAGACTAGGGTGAAATAAGGGGCACCACAAACACCAAATGTCAAGAGACTTCGCGTTTCTGCTGTCCCCTATTTTGATGGATCCTTTAATGGAGAGGAGGAGTTTACCATGTCACGCCCAAACCGCCGAAACTCGCTTGCTGACGTTCTTGCCCTCAGAGCCGGTGCTGACATCGACGGGCCCAGAAGACGTCGGCCGCGCTGAAGAAACGCATGAGTCGAGTGCATATGCACCTAACCTTCGCGACGACGAGCAGAAATGCTTCTGGCTTCATCGTTTTTTTTTTCTTTGATTCGTCGGAAGAAAAATTAGCTGTTTTCTTTTCTTTCGGAACTTTTTCAGTTTTGATAACTGCAAAATTTGAGTCGGATTTATTGAGTGGAAACTGTATTACACACACGATGTTACATGGTCTTTACGATTGTAATTATAATTTCTTTTCAATTATATTTTATATTGTATCTATGGCAGTAGAGAGCCACCTCCAGAACAAGATGCAGGCAACAGAAACTGCGCACATCTTTCAAGTGTATCTCCTCCCTTCGTATAGCTGTCAGAGGAGCTTCAAACACGCAATAAAGTCGATTTCGGTTCTGAGATGAAGGAAGAAGGCCGCTATTTTCCCTAAACGGAGTTTCGAATCGATTCGATGAATTGGTGTCGCTAAGACGGCATCGCTAATCCACGCGTTCGCTCAAATGAACACCGCCATTCGCTAAAGTGTCGTTCGATGAAACATCATGCGCGGGGCTTCGTTCGCTAAAACGTCGTTCGATCAAGTCAGTGCCTCCCAGGTCGTACCCAACTCAACGTTAATCACGGCACATGGTAGTGTTGTCATACTTCAAGATTTATAGTTTCTTCCATTTCGACGAAGTGAATAGAAAAGTACCTGTAAAAAGTAACTTCACCTTAGTTACAAGTTACTAGAAAATGTACCTAAGAGTACAGATACAGATACCGAGAAATGAAAGTACCTAGGTTTGAACTTCAGGTACGACAAAAGTACCTAGATACACAATTTCCAGTTACTTGTACCTAGGTGCTCTGACAACCTGGTCCTAACCCCCCCCCCTTTCCCCAACCCTTTTCCTTCAAATAAAATGAAAAAGAGGCACTATATGGCTAAGGGAGAATTCTAACTCAAACGATGACGCCATGAGATAAACATGACTAGAGCCTTGACTTTCAAGGTAATTCCAAGGTAGATGTACATGGCTAGCGAAGCTTCCATAGAAGTCCACATGTTGAAAAAATGGCGGCCCATGGGGCTGCTCTAGCGCCATCTATGAGCCGTGGGGACACTTCCGGCGGAACAATAAATAAACAGGAAATGACGACACTTCCGAAAAAAACGTGACGTCATGCGTGCGTGCAGTTTGGCGCGAAAATTAAACAAAAAGAATTTTAGAGACTACAGGTAAAATGAACGACATATACACTAAAATGTCTCAAACATAGCTCCGTGTTTGAGCTTTGTTTGATACCTTTTAGAGTGTGTGTCGTTTTTTCACCTGCAGTCTCAAGTTTTTCTTGGGATGTTTACACTTTGTGTTTACTCTATACTGGATCGTTTACGCCCTTATTTGCCCTGGCTCTTATATTTTGTTCGAAATGTTTTTTTCTGCAGCCGACTTTGTTAGCCCACCTGCTATGAGAGTAGTTTCATTTCATCACACTATCGTGTCTTTGCACTGTGGTTAAACTCGAGCTGCAGTGTATTGCTCTTTGTTCCTTTAAGATCCCTCGGAAATATGTGAGAAACCTTAAAGCAAATGATGTAATATCACAAAAAAGAGTGAATCAAATTGCTGGAGTGTGTTGCGTATGAAATACACTACAGTAACTCTAATGCAAGTCCAACGTCGCATTAACAGGCGCGTTTTATTTGTTTTATTCACTTACAATCATTCAATCAGATTACTCAGCAGATTACTCACTAGGATCATACAATCGGTATCCACTATTTTGAAAGTGTCATGGTGGAAGAAAACTAGTAGATCGGTACACAAGCCACATTATAACACAATAGGACAATGTATAATCGGCTGGATGTTGTGAGGACATTGACAGTTTATAGGCAGCCACTAATAACTCAGATGTTTCACAGTGTTCCGAGGACAACTGTGGTCACCACTGTAATACACAGAACAAAACTACACTTGTCTACGCAGTCCTTGGGCAAGGTACCATAATGCTGAAAATATTTTAACTTGCATCTGCTGGTGCTGCTACACTGCAACGCAACGATTGTTTGGTGCAGGTCAAGAAAGCCAAGTGGAGTAAACAATCTTGAAGCCCTGTGGTATGCTGCACTTCATAAGCCAGCGTTGCTTCACACCTTTAAATGCTATATATGTGAATCAGTTAGAAGACTACATTACTCCTCAAGAAACCGAAGAAAATGAAAGGTTTGAATAGAACGTGCCTACACTGCTTTAAAAAGTACTCTGGGTGGTCTCACGTACGCAGCCTGTGCACTTGCTGCCTAGCTTTACACTTTGCTGCTGTATCAAATAGTTCAGCTTTCTTTTCCCGCGCGAACAAGGGCAGTTTGACTCTAGGCGACGTTGAAGAAACCCAAATTTCCATGTCAGCCACGTCCCCGCTGGACTCTTGAGCAGGAGCAGCATCTTGACGTTAGAGCGTAGCTGTGATCAACTGCAAAAAAAAAAAGAAGAAAGAAAGGCTTTTACAAAAACTGTAAGTAAGAAAGCAAGTTCAACAGAGTGGAAAGTTGGGCGAGTTGGTTGTTCATCTTAGCTGGCAGAAACAGTGCCTCTCTGTGTACTTTTACAGCGCCTGTCTGTATACTCCTTGTTTCTTGTCCTTCGTCAAGTTGCGCTGTTTCTACCAGTTAAGAAAGCAAGCTCCCAAAAAGAATGGGAATAAAAGGATAGCACAAACAATATTCGGCCACCACTTATTATGGGCCCCTAGTGGACTGTTTTCTAGTAAGGTGCACGAGTATGTGTGGTCCAATGAAGCCACGGAAATCCGCTCTGCAAATTTAATGTGAACTTAGCAAAGGAGAAGAGGTGGAAGTTCTCCCTTATTTCCCTATTTGAACGCATAAAAAGAAAATTCACCTTCGTTCCATGACAGGTTTATTTCAGAAGACTGGTCGTCTGGGTGACCACAGGAACTCCACCAGTCTGAGCGGCCGGAGTACGTGCAGCTCGATGAGGCTGGCGAACTCCTCTCTGCAAATTTAGCGTGAAGTTAGTCATGGAATAGTGGTTGAGTTCCTTCCTATGTGTCTATTCTAACACACGAAAAGGAAAATCACCTTGTTCTCACGAAAGTTCCATTTCGGGAGACTGGTCGTCAGGGTGACCACAGAAGCACCGTGAGTCTGAACTGCCGAAGTTTGTGTAGCTCGATGAGGGTGGCGAACTCACCTCTGCAAATTTATGGTGAATTCGCCTATTTTAACACAAAACGTAAATCACTTTCTTTCATGGGCAGCTTTATTTTGGAAGACTGGGTGTTGGCTTGGCAAAAGATGCACTGTGGACCGATATTGACGTTGATTATGTCACCTCAAATAAAACATGTCATTATAAGCGGGCCTATAAATGAACTTCTAGCAGTACCTCTGACCATGTTCTACCAGCTTTTTCCAGGTAATCTCACCTAGTTTTATTGCAAAATGCTCAGGTCATGAAGACCATGAAGTAATGCAGTGGTGCTGGCAGTTGCTGCCAATTTATGTTAGTTACAGTGAAAAAGCTCACCATGCACAACTGCTGAACCTGGAGAGCTTTTGCTAGAAATGTCGCCATGTGCCGTCTCTGCAAATAATATAAAAATGTTATGAGCCCACAGAAGCAATATTTCAGCCCCATGTGGTAACTATTTTTCAAAAAGCGGGTTAACCATGCTTAGTCACAAAGTGCAAGGAAGGTTTATTGGTCTGCTTACCTTTTGTGGAAAGCACACTTGGCAATGCATTGTGACGGAGGTGTCTGCAGGTTGCAGGGAAGCTGACTCCTCGAAATGTAAAGAGCAAACTACCCTGTCTTGTAGCTGCCATGGAGTCTTCTACTGTAGACTTCGGTTGTTGCAGAATCGAACCCAGGCTTCGCGCCTGTAGATAAGGAATGGTGCTATGTGGGTGCCGTGAATACTTACGAAAAAAAATGTAGCCAAAATGTCCACAAACCAAAGCAAATCAGAGCAAGGACATTAACAAATGCATGACATCAACGCTTGTGTACATCATGAAGAGTAAAAACACGAGTCTTACGCACAGATGCCCTACTATATATCTGTGTTGTACCACTGGTAACCACGCCGATAATCACGACACTAGGCTCCTCGGAGCCAGGCCGGTACAGGTAAATTTGAATATCGTGGGCACTTTTATAATGTCGGTACACAACGCTGCCAAGTCAGAGTGATTTCGAAGTTAAAACATTCCTAGTATAACATATTACGCCTTCAGGTGTAGTTTCTTGTGCACATTCAGACAACCCTAATAGCTTTAGGTAAAACTAACAAGAGTTAAGAGAAGACCGAACAAGGGGGCATGTTACTGACAGTAGCTAAGTCTCACCTTCGAGAGTCGAGGGGAAACCGGTGCAGCGAGATGCCAGCCGTGCGGGTGTCGCTTTCACACACTTCCACCGAGCACCGTTTCTTTGCGTATCGCGCTGCGCTCATCATCACACGTTGAGCCCCTTGGACGCAGTAGTGGCCAAGGTCCAAGCTCACGACTGCCAAGTTCCCGCGCAAGTAACTGGGCTAATCACGCCCGAGCAAACAACAAAACTTCCCAAACGGTGTTAACTGCCGCTAAAACAATTAAAAGCGAAGAGCACGTGGAGGCCCAAACACTAGCAAGCAGACGGACGTCAGCAGCCTCCTGTCTTTTTGCGCGCGACGAGGTCTGCAAGAAACTGCAGATATCGCTATTGCTAGCCGGCCTTTTTGCTTGTGGCGTACAGAGGACGCTAATAAGAAGTGTGCATAATATTAGCAAAAACAAAGACTGTTTTGAATTTTGTAGCGCGCCAAATATGATTGATAATATCTAATAATTATATTTAGCTTGTTTAAAAATACAAATGATTATACTTCTAGTCATAAACTAATTAATTTTATTAATGTTTGTCCCCACCTCTCCTAGTCGCGCTTCAATCGCATCATTCACGTGACCCTCCAGGTTGATGTTGCTGGCGATTTGTTTTGAACCGCTTTTTGGCCGAAGCTTCGCTACCCATGTACATATACCTTGGTATTTCTGTCACGAAGGTGAGTTTCATTTTATTATCGACTTAATAAACTAGCAATCAAAGTTTATTCTGCTTTTTTATTACTTCTTGCGTCATCGTGGTTTGTGCCGCGTAATTCGTCATGAAAATATCATCCACATGGCCGAAAGCTCGGAAATAACCTAAATCCTTCTAAGATATCTTGAGCCCGTGAGATTTTACCATCATAATACATCAATCGCAAGCGTGCCGACACCGTTTTGATTCAGTTTTTTTTTTCCTTTGGTCGTAGTGCGCACATTGTATAAGTAAGATAGAACCCTTATTTCGGCATTTAGGTTCAGCACGCGATCGGCGTTGAACGACTTTGAGTACGAAGGCATCAAGTACAAGGCGGGGATGAGCATCATGTCTCCTACCCTTGAGGTCCACAAGGATCCGAAATACTGGCCAGAACCCGATAAGTTTGACCCAGACAGGTGAGGACAACCACTTACAACTGCCTACGACGAGTATATAGTATAATAGTATACGTTTTCTAAGGTAAAAGTAAAAAAAGAAAAAGGCTTAGCTCCTATGGAAACGCAGCGAAGCCGCCGGTCTTCAAACCATAGGGCGCCCTAAGGTTTGAAGACCGGTGGCTTCGCTGCGTTTTCATAGGAGTTAAGCCTTTTTCTTTTTTACTTTTTCCTCAGGTAAGTTCGCTCTTAGCGAATTTTATAGAAAAAATGCACCACCTATGGCTAACGCTGTACAAAATCGGAACGCGACAGGTTGAGAAACAGATTCTTGCGGTCGATTTAAAGAGCCTGGCCGCTATTGGGGACACTCAGTATGTGCCACGCTCCGGTCCCGTTCCTGCACTCCCCCCCCCTCCCCCTCCCCTCCCTCGAACGCACACGAGGTTAACGCAGTGCGAGGCAGCAGCGCGCGAGACGCAAATCACGCAATGCACGCACCGCACGCACTGCCTACACGTCACCACCCCACTTAACGCACCGAACCAGACCGGACATGCTGGGCCCGGGATGCCCCTGGACAGTCGCGCTGCTGTCGCCTTCCGGGGAGATCTCCCGAAGTTGACGGAGCGGCTGTGACGCGGTCGGAAGCGCGGCCACAAACCTAGCGAGGGGAAGATGACCAACTTGAGCCGGATCTGCCCTTGGAATGTGCGCGATCTACATACGGCGCTCTTGGAGTGCTCCGAATCTGTGAGTGGAATTCACCGTAAGACGAGGGTTAGTTCTGGAACTTTGGCGTCAGGTTTGGACCAGTAGTCCTACACGTTCGGTGATACGTAGTTAATTTTTGCAAATTAAAGAAAATAAAGAACACCAGCGGAGCTGTACTCGATACACTGTGTGCTTCTTCTTCGTCGTCGTCTGTTTTTTGCGCTGTTTCCTACGATGAATTTCACCAACGCGCCCAACTATCCATTCTTCTATTATAGCTGTAAAGGTTGCCGCCACCTACAAGCGACGGCGGAAACCACACTGGCTGTGTGCTTGCCGCCGTCGCTTATGGATGGCGGTAGCTGTCCAGGTAGGTTTGTGTCGACATACACGGACACGATCCTGGGGAAATCTAGCTCTTAACAGCTCCGCTGTAAAATATGAATAAATTTTTGGTTGGAAACTGGAGGCGATTGGGGGGGGGTTACGATATAGAGTTAAATGCTGGCTCACAAAGCACCGTTTTCTGACGTTTTCTGTCGTTACGCTAAGACACCGAAAGTGTCTCGAGTATCGCGTTCCAGGCTAACTCGTACTCCTGGGTAAACTGGGCCGCTCCTTCTCCTGACCTACAAAGCGAGCTTTGGCCTCTCCTACTTCTTGGTGTGCGGGAGATCCTATACCCTCCACAACAAACATTCCTAACCGAAGTTATAGAGGACGATTCCTCCTCCAGTGCGGAAGATCAAGACGGCTCGGACATGAGCTTTTGAATAAAGTTTTCCTCCTCATCCTCCTTGAACTGGTAGCCAATCTTAAAATGAAGCATAGATGTCCCGTTCACTTGCGGCATAAGCAGACGTAAGCTTTTGTAACGCAACGTAACATAAGAAAACGGGGCTGTGTGAACCAGTCCTGAGGCCCATTCACGCAGGAGCGCTTGCTTACGTTTTCTTAGGTTAAGTTATGAGTCACCGTTACATTCGTGCAAAACGGTCAAAGCTACTTTTTTAATTGATTGCCTGATACGGGGGAACGAATGTCGACTTGCAGTCATTAGCAGACGAAAGCTGCCGTAACATAACGCAACTCGTAAGCAAATGGTACTATGTGAACGTGCCTTGACTATAATATCGTCATAAGCAATCGCATGCGGTTGTAACGCAGTCTTTCATACCTAGGGAAAAAACTAGTTTAAACTGGATTATGGAACTGAAAAATCTAACTGGATTTCTTGCTGGAAACCTGAAATCCAGTTTGCAGACAGTTAGATTTTCCTGTTCCATAATCCTGTTTAAACTGGTTTTTTCCGGTAGGGTAGTCAAACGTAAATCTGTGAACCAACCGAACAGGCCTCATTGGCCCTTGCTTCGCGTGGTTCTTGCAGGTTCCTACCGGAGAACGTGGCAGCGCGGCACTCCATGGCCTACCAGCCCTTCGGTCAGGGACCCCGCAATTGCGTCGGCAAGAGACTGGCGCTCCTCGTGGTCAACTACACGGCGGCGCGGATGGTGCACGAGTTTCGCTTGGAGCTTGGCGAGTCTCAGCAGGTACGGAAAGAGGACAGGTGCGCCGTGAAAAGAATACTGGCGCGTAGTCCACCGCCCATTTGAAGAACGGTTACTTGTATACCTAAGAAAAAGGTAATGCCGGAAGACTTCCCAGGGACTGTTCCGTTCATTTTAAGAATGGCTTCAGCTCCCGGGGTCGTTGTATCGTTCGCTTAATAATCGTTTTATTTTCTGCGCTCCTTCGAATATTAGAGCCATAGAATTCAATGTATAACACTTCGAAAATATGTCGACGGATACGAAAACACTGTTTTACGAAAGCCTAGGCCCCTTTGGAAAAACGAAATTGGGGTGTGTGTACGTTTATACAGCCTAGAACTTGGTCTGCCTCAGCGGGCGACTTGTCTCGAAGCTGTAGATGAGAAATTTAGCCAGTGCAGTACAACCGCTAGCCTGGGGCCTTTAACATGCACCCCGCAGTAGTGATACACGACCGCGCGCCGGTACGATGCTCATCCAGATCGAAACGGGCAGGGGTGAGGATTGAACCCAGGATCCCTGGGTTCTGCGGCGCGAGCGTTTGCTCCACGTGCCCCGAGCTGGTGGGCGCTAGTGGGCGCTAGCTCACTCGGACACCGATCCCCCTCCGCTGGAGCAGCAAAGTATGACCAGCGCTGTACCACAGGTTACCTGGGTCTTGAACGCGCATCCTGCGTCAGAGGCGAATTTTAGCCAACCGTTACCGTGTTCCGCGTACCACACTATCGGATCCTTCGAAGCATGCTTTTAAGCGCGCGCCCCGCGGTCACGGTACCACCCGGGCGCGCGCTTAAAAGCACGATTCGAAGGCTCCGGTAGCGCGGTACGCGAAACACGGTAACGGTTGGCTAAAAGTCCAGAGTAATTCAAAATCCGCACGCAAGCACAGTGCTTATTCAGACCTTAATGGCAACATTGGAGGGATAAAACAAAGGAATAATTTTTGTTTGAGTCCAAATATTTTTATATTCGCGAGTATTGTGCACGAAGAAAAAGCATCTAACACACTTAGACTGAGAACTAAAGTTACTAGATCCACTCAGTTGGGAAACTGCCATAGATACTGAGCTGAAAAAGTGGCGCCGAACCGTACTCGAGAACCGAGCTAATGGCGATCAACAACGCCGCCATTTCTCCCGCAGCGGCCACTCGAGGAACTGCACATGACTTCTATTTTGGCTTGAATCGGCCATTTTGGCGCCGAAACAGATACAGTGGAAAAGGTTTCAGGGGTGCCATCCCCATCTCCCAAGCGGACGCGCCGCGAATTACTACCGAAGTTTAAATGCGTCTAGGTCGGGACGCGCTACCTGAAATCGCTGCTGAGGCATGGTTGTATATAAAAACAATATTAATTGTGCTGCAAAACCTTGCAAACTAAAGATTTTAGAAAACATCACGCGCCCTTCATTTTGTACTTAACTCTAATAAAAGTTACTACAAAAAGAGATTGTTCCATTGGTTTTTACGCAAAAACATGCTTTCTAAAAGCTCAAGGTGGCCACACAGTGAAGAAAAATGATAAAGAGTGGCGCTTTTGTCGTATTTAGCTCGGTCTCGGTGGACGCCAGTGGCCCTGGGCCCTATGTTGAGCTTTTCGGACTCCCACGGCGACTAGGGAGAAGGAAGTGACGTCAACAACGCAGCAAACGCAGATTGGATGTTGATTTTGTTTTCTTCTGTCACCATCCAATCTGCGTTTGCTGTGTCGTTGATGTCACTTCCTTCTCCCAGTCGCCGTGGGAGTCCAAAAGCGCAACATAGGGCCCCAGGTTTTGAACGGTGAGTTTCCCAACTGAGGGTTCTAGTAACGTTGCTGAGCACAATAAGAACTGTAAGGCAAAATGCATAAACATATTCGATTGGATATTTTTTTTAATGGGGGTTGCTTCTTTTTCTGCAGATTAAAAAGGATTTATTTAAGCGTAACATATTTGTTAAAAAAGACGACGTGAAATCTTCACTAACGCGGTTTGAGCAGGTGAGTTACACGGCCAGGGAGAAATAGAATATAGGGGGCTAATCGTAACGATCAGTCGTCTAATCAAGTGAAATTTGTTCCTAAACTTTTACTTGGTTAAAGTGAACAAATGGGTCCAATTCGAAACTTGCTGCGCGTCATTGAAAACCACCAAATCAGTAATACTTAGAAAGACTTTGAGCGCGTGAGAAGCGCAGTAGTGCAGTAAAGTTACCACACGTGCAGCGGGAGCAAGGCTACCGGCGCGATCACGCGCCCGCGCGATTTTTGCCGTCTCTTATCATAGCCCCATGCCTTGTACCTGTTGCACAAGTGGTACCTTTAGCGTACTACGCCCTTCACGTGCTCAAAGTATTTCTAAAGTTTATTTAGAGGTTTTCGATGACTCTGAGCAAGTTTCTAATTGGAACCATATATGTCTGATCTCACAAATGCAATAAAGTTCATAAACAAATTTCTTTCGAGTTATTGTGACTGATTAGCCCCTTATATTGTCTCCCACTGACTGTATACTCTCCTTCACAAACCGGATTAATGTTATTTTTACGGCTTTTGTTTTAACAAACCTGTTAAGCTTACAAAAAAAACTGCAGAGTGCCTGTCTTATAATCATATCTTTGCGTTATTTCTCACCTTCCTGCTACAGGAAAAGAATGAAATGCTGTTTTACGCCATGATCTGCCGAACCCAAATACGGCCCCTGGATCAAGTTCACCAAGGTCGCTAACTCGTCGTCATGATCTGGTGTGTGGCCTGCATGGCGAGGGCTCCCAGAATAACAAACAAAAGAGATGCAGGAATAAAACCATGACTACCTGCACCTAATCTAGTTTTCCCCTAGGTCTGCGTAAATTACTTTAATATGTAATTTAATTATAATCACAACTTCAAGCAACACACGTTGTTAAATTAGAATATGAATTCATAGAACATGAATTAAGTGATTACAACTATGCATTGCTTTCAGAGAGTAATTCCTTTGGGTACTTCGCAATTACTTTCAGCCCCGAAATACATTTGTTAATTTCTTAGCTGGACCTTTAGAATGCAGTATACTATGGCGTTTTACATTCATCACATTTTGTCTTTGCTTTCTCTGATTTTAGTGATGATATTGGTGTGTAATTTTAAGTACGACCCGAGCAGTTGCTTTCATTATATTACAACATCAATAACATTAGCGTTATTTTTGCCGCCGTAGTTTAAAGTAAAAAGAGCTCATGATCGCTAGTAAGGTAATGATAAAATCTAACAGAGACTAAATCTCCTCATTGATCTTGCCCCACATGTCCTAGTACGTTATTCAATGTACACGTCACAACCACAGTATTTTGCTATTTCTATAGGAAATCTCTCTCGCTATGCGTCTGTGTAGGGCATCTTCTGTCTCGCCTCCGCGAGGTACCGTGACCTTCTCAGTTCCTCAGGTGTACATCCACGGTCGGCGTCCTGTCACAGTTCTTGCGTTTTCAAAGCCCACGATTTTTTAAACCAATAGGAGACAGATGCTTCATTTTAGTTTTGCCTCTCGGCGATTCATAAAACGAAGCTAAAGCATTTCAGAACTACAAGAAAAGTAAGTGTAATTTAAGGTTAAAAATCCTTGAGGCTAAAGAGTGGTTAAATTACAAGTACAAACACTTTTAGTCAAAAGTAATGAACTACATTGGAATTAATTTTGACTGCACAAATAAAACGATCCACCCAGTTTCGCGCTTATTTCGTGAATTCGGAGTTATAGATAGACGGGCAACATCGAAGAGGAGACCTCGAGCAAGCGGGCAATTAGCAACGAAGAAACGAGCCGACAATCGCCCAAAAGATAATTACCGGGTGCTAGCGACATTCATATCTCGGTGGTTTGCCGCAAAGATGCGACTGCAGCCATTAACACAAGATACGAGATGGAGGAGGGGCGCATGTCCATTTAGTTGCGGCAGCATTGCGAGTTCGCATCACTCACGAATAAAAATACGAAAGCTGTCAGCCCACCATTCCGCTGGAATCGTGAATACAGCTGAATTGTTATTCGCTATCGTGTTTTGCACACACCATTCATAAAGTAGCGCAATAAAGAAACATATATTACAATTGGAAAGTGAGTTCGATCCTCTCTGGTCGGAACATTCCTCACACACGGAAACGAGAAAACGTAGATGCTATCAAAAAGTTCGTGAGCCGAAAGCTTCCGGTATAGTTCGAGACGGCTATAATCACTGACAGGATAAAAACGGCGGGAAGGTCATTCAGTTGTCCCGCCTCCAACGCGATACTTCCCATCTTCGATAACGTATCGGCTACGTGTTAGCCTCTCGTGAGCGGGCACGCGTAGCCGCTTCGGCTACGCGTGCCCTCGCGTGCTTTGCAAGCGTAGCCAACGTACACGGCGGAATCGGCGTGCTGGAGGCAGGGCGTTTTGAAAGAGACTCCTCGCCGTTCTCAATCCTGTCGGCGACGTTATAGTCGTGAGCGGCGTGCTTCAGTCCCCGTCTATTCCGCTGATGTCGTAGGGGCGATAGTCGCGGCAGGCGTGGATGATCTCTCCCGGTTTGCGGGAGATGCCCACCACGGTCCCGTACCAGCTGTAGTCGGCCACCCTGTGGCCTCGTGCCTTCAGACCGTGCTTCACGTCCTAGAAAGGTAAGACAAGGAAGGAGCAAATGTAGGCCGTGTTCCAAAATTTACTCAATCTTACTCCAGGGTAAGGATTTTGTACATTGGCGTTCCAATACCTACCCGCGTCCAGCGTTTTTTCAATCTGTGATGTCACGTGACACGACCCGCCGGAGTAACTCGGATCCATTTGGGTAAGATTTGAAACACAGCCCTAGCTTCGTCGTGAACACAGCCGGCTAGAAAAACACACGACCGGTGGCCGTTTCGTATTTCCCGAGCCGTGCATGCGAAGGGCGGTGATCTTGCTCTTCCAGTAGACCTGTTGCTAAATTACCCAAGCATCGAGGAGAATGCAGGGATCGGTGTTCCGCGTGCCGCACGTGCTGGCCTCCGCAGTGGTAACTTTTTTAAAGCTAATGCCTAAAACAAATGACATCTTGCACGCGCGCTCGTCAACGCTTTATTTTGGTTATTTACTTCGAATCTTTTATACGGGGAAGGCGTACGCGTGTGGAGCGTAGAACACCAATCCCTGGATTCTCCTCGATGCTTGAGTAATTTAGCAATAGGTCTGTTGGCGACCACGCCACGACTTGGTCGTCTGCTATACGGGCAGAAACTGAGAGGAAGAGGAGACGAGAGCTCACGAGAACGTCAAAACGCCGAGCTCTGGTTGGAGCTAGCTGTCTTCGTGTATGCGCTGCATAGGGTGGTGGCACGTGGCCATTTTGTTCTAAACGCTTATCAACATTGTTTGTCCTAAAGCGGCTGAAAGAGCGGGTCCCTGCACGCGCTCTCGCTGCGGTCTGTGCTACGGCGACATTTTGTTTTCGACGATTTTTTCGTCTTTTCCCTGTGTGCTCGTGCTGTCGGTATCAATTACTAGTAAAGTCACTAGACCTTGGGAAAGTGCCGCCAAGCTCCCCGTATGGTCACCATCTTGGTCCTTGAAATGAGCAATGTCTCCTTGACCCCTCCGTTCTTGGTCAGCCGATCTAAATTTGCTGGTTGACGGGTAGCTTTATGAAGACGTTTCTTGTATACAGAAATTTTGCTATAGACACTCCGGCGAAACAAGCGTACATCTTCGTACCACCACTACATGATGTGTTGGTGCTTGGAGGCACTAAAAGTAATTTCACTGTTTTGAAATAGGCAAAAACGAACAATATAATTGTAAGAGATCCGTCGGAGATGGGCATGATTGATAACTTGATTGCATGCATAGTGCCAAAGACGCTTATATTGGCGAGGAACGCTTCCAGTACAATTATGCTCCATGGTGCTCTTGGCGCGACTGATTCCGAACGACCCTCTGGAAGCTTCGAAGATTTGAATGGAACGAGATGGCGATTTCCTCGGCAACAGACCGATTAGCCAATCGGCTTGCGAGGTTTTGATCGTCTGTATGTTAGTAAATGTTTGTGTCCGGCTAGCAGGTAGGGAAGGCAATGGCGCTACTTTCCCAGGATCCAGTGACTTTAGGTACTACGAAGGATGGCATCGCAACGTTGGGCAGGAGATCGAACCATAGGAGACGCTATATCGATGTTGATGTCCCCACAGCCTGATGTTTACTAACACAACATAAAGAAATTGAACCTCGCCAAGTACGGTCTGGACTCGAGGGTCGGCCATTGTATCGGAAAGGGCAACATGGCGGGCCCATGGGTCGTCTTTTTGGCGAAACAGCTGTCCCTGGTTCAGTGCAAGGATCGCTTATAGCATTCAAAATTCAGAGCAACTTATTGGTTATATAAAGGAGCATGGATCTGGTGTCGTCTCTGCCTTTGCAGTCGACATCCAGGACATATATTACTCATTACCACACACATGCCTTTTGTTGATTCTTCGAACAGCCATCGAAGAGCAAGTGAAAACAACATTCCAAAACTCGGCTGGATTTACAGTCGACACCTTCCCTGGAACTACTCAGTGTATACTTGGCAGCGACAGTGGTGGCCCATCAAGGGCAACACTTCGTACAAAAAAGCGACAAAGACAAGGAGCAGCCCTCCGCTCGCTCCTTATCTTTGCGATTTGTTGCTTGCAACACCCGGCAGGAACATTCAAGAGAACCTGAATGATACGCGGGTAAAAGCCATCTTTAGGTATGTTGATGACTGTTTGGTTCTATGCGACACTGAGGTGGAAGATCCGGCGAACGGATGTAAAGTAAAGATTTTGACCTGTTTTCAAGAAGAAAAAAAAGGTTAACCGGTATTATTGTTTACTTACGAACTAAAATTGGAGAAGTCAATCAAGTTCCTGGACCTCCTTCTGGAGGTCAGAGCAAGTCACGTCTGTTGGCGCTAAGAAACCCTGATCGTGTAAGGGGTTTCTTCCCTGCGAGTCCGGCCATTCGAAGACCATCAAAAAAGTGTTGCCAGTACTGCTGTTGTCTCTGCGCTAAGCAAGTCATGCCATCATCAAGTTGAGACAAGCTTTAAAAAACAAATCACCTGACTACGTGATTCTGGTTACGCGAGCGCTCTCCTAGGAAGCGTATGTGAGAGCCTTTCCAAGAAACTGAAGCGGAAAGAAGCAAGCGGCGAGGAAGCGGTGAATCCACCAACGCGATGCAAAATCTCGGTTGTGCCCTACATCCACGGAGTGACCCACAGACTAAAAACTTTCAGCCTTTCCGATTTGGGGAAGAAGGAAGACCAGCGAAGCTGTACTATGGTGGGACGACCTCAAGAGCGACTTCTTGGACGACCTTAAGGACGACGCCTAGAGGACGACGTCTAGGACGACCTCAAGGACGACTTTTGGGATGACCTCGAGGACGACGCCTAAGGAGGACGCCTAGGACAACCTCAGGAACGAGATCTAGGACGACCTCAAGGACGACGCCTAGGACGACCTCAGGGACGACGCTCTGGGACGACCTCAAGGATGACTTCTAGGGCGACCTCGAGGACCTCGAGGACAACCTCGAGGACGACTTTTAGGGATGACGCTCGAGGACGACGACCTCTAGGAGGACGCCTGAGGACAACCTCCAGGAACGAGATCTAGGACGACCTCAAGGACGACGCCTAGGACGACCTCGGCGACCGGCGACCGGCAGGGCGACCTCGGGACCGCGGGACGACCTCAAGGATGACTTGTCCTAGAGGCGAGCCTCGAGCGAGCCCTCGGGACGGACAGGACGACCTCGGGGAAGCCAGGCGCACCTCAGGACGACCTCTCGAGGACGACCCCAAGGATGACGTCTAGGGCGACGTTCGGGACGCTCAGAGCGGACGACCTCGGCCGCAGGACGACCTCAAGGATGCGACGCCCTCATAGGATAACCTCTAGGACGACTTCTAGGACTCGGGGCGCCTCAACACCAATATTCGGCTCCTTCGGGACCACCTCCAGATGACGATGGCAAAACCAGTAGTCTGGGGTGCACAAGTCGGTAGTACATCAGCGGGACATTTGTCAGCTCATCGCCGGACCCGTGGATGGGATGCAGAGCTCACCAGCCTAACCGTCCTTTATAGGAACAAGAACTCCTTCGCGCGTGAAGTGCTGAAGGCCTTGGCCACTAATGAAACAGGAGAAGATTCCGTGAGCACCTTGTCAATTACGGTTTAGGAAAAAGAACGACAGTATTTGCGGTTTGCGACACCCCGTTGGGTGGTAGGCCAAAAGGATTTTAAACATGTGTATTGTGCCGTAGGACGAAGAGAAGAGAGCCTAGGCTGGAAAGAGAATAAAGTAAAAGTCTGTTGTTAGTCAGTGATGTGTTTGTTCAGTCCTTTCCTTCGTGCCCTGGTTTTTTCTGTGTTCAGCTGTCCCGAATGCCAAAAGAAAACTCACTGGAGAAAATCTCACCGCCAAACCGTCCGATGCAGAAAATAGCTCGCCGGCCTTTTGACGGACGCGGAGACAAGCTCACTTGCGAATCTGTGAACCGAGCATTCACTCAACTGAAATTCGCTCCCTCAATGGAAGTATGTTCGGATGCCATACGTGCATGCGGTCATACTGCATTTCACGAACAAATGTTATATGTTTAAGAATACCTATTTACAGGATTCGTAGCACGATAAAACTAAGATCGAATTAAAGAGATATAAACCGGTAATTGAAGGATAGCCGGGCGGAAATATCCCCAGTGTAGTAGGCTGCAGCCTGAGTAGTTCCCTTCTGAATTGTTATATATTAAATTACCTTTCACGTGCTCGTAGCGTATTCTACATTTCCAAAACTTCACATGTCGACTTTAAGAAGACACGGTTTTAATATTTTAAGCTGTTCCATTGAGCAGCTAAATAAAATTTATCTTTCCTCAATCTCGGCTATGTCACAATTAAATATGGCAACACACGCGAGAAAACGCTCGACACAAAAGCGGAACGAGGGCTGCGGCAAAGCGCATTTCTTTGAAATGTGTACCACCTACATGGGACACGCCTGTAGAGTTATTTCCATTACTGCTCCTGAAATGTTCAACCCAGTCCAAGAATACAGGAACAAAATGTTCACTCGATGAAACAAACACTGATAGGTAAATACCACCTTGCATAAAGATTGAATTCTAGGTGAGCTTTTCTCTGGGTCTGTCTAAAGACTGGTGATCTTTTCTCCGGGCCCGCACAAAAGTAGCTGAGTTTTTTTTCCGGTGAGCTTTTCTCCGCGATTCGGGCACGAGAGCTTTGCTCTGACGAGTTCTTTGGTTGCACAAGGAGCGGCCTTCGAATCGCCATCTTTGATTCATCTGATCAAAAACAAACAAGAAAATGCGGTTTGTTGTCCCCCCAGCTGAAGCCTACCGCTAGAGGCGTGCCTGTTCCATCCCCTCCCCAAACACAGAAGGACACTGAGGCACCCTAGTTGGAAAGATTCATGGGTAGACGTAAAGCTATAGCTGTTTTGGTCTCCATTGCACTCGTCGGACAACGCCTGCCTTCGGCGTCTGTCTTCCCCATTCGAACCTGTTCGACGAGTGCAGTAGAGAAAAAGGCAGTGCAGTTGAGTCCTTCACGTCTATCCATTCATCATTCCAACCAGAGCACGTCGTTCTGACGCTTTCGCGCGCTCTCGTTTCCTCCTCTCTCTCACTTGCTGCCCGCATAGGCGCGAAGCAGACGACGCCAAAGCGCTTGTCCATGTTATAGCCAGCCGTGTCCACGATAACACTCGAACACGAAATTGGAGCAGCATGTGGTTTCTAAGGTTTTACGAGATATGCTTCTGTACGCGATAGGTTGACGTAAAGAGGCTAGATTTAAGAGGGGGGGGGGGCAACTTAAGCCATGGAGGGGTTTGCAAGAAATGGACAGCTCCTACGTAGATTGGTTGCGTACGTGCATCCGCGCGTCGTCGCGTCGTGAGGAGGGTAGCGGACAAAGAGCGGCTGAGCGAAGGTTTGGGACATCTTGGTTTTGAGACGGTTGTAGAAGACCGGCGCTTTCGACTTCTACTCGAAGTTCTTACTGGAAACGCGGTCCATAATCCACATTGATCCGATCGAGCGCTTGGAGTCGCTCTCAAATTTGGGCATGCTTGTTTGACGCACAGTCCACCTGAGTTAAGAACATATATGTGAGGAAAACGAACAGAAAATTTCGAGGTGTCATTAATAATATCTAGAGCAATTTATTTTGAGAAAAAAAAACAAAAAAACTGCCACACGATAAATGCATAAAGCCTTTAGGAGGACTGAAAGGACAGCGAGAACAGCTCCGGAGTTAGGGTCATATTGCTGTACCAGCAAATCGCGGAATATATATTAAAGTTTCGTTAATATGAACCCCCTGAATATATACGCCGCAGTATAGACGACATTTTCGGGGAAGAACTGAGAAAATGCCAAAATTTCTGTCTCGTTGTCACAGACGATTCAGATTATAAACAATTTTTGGGGGAACAGAGGCGTCCATATAGAACAGTGTCTGCTCTGTTCCATGGGAGCCGCCATGTTTGTTTATGCTGACGCCAAGACACAGTAGAGGGGCTGCTCTTTTCGCAGAACTCCTTCTTTTTTTAGATACGTTCGCAGATAACATAGTGCAAGAACGTCACAAATGCAGTCACGAAGCTCCAAGAACCACACCGATGCCAGGAATGCTATAAAAAGCAAAACTATTTTTTTGTTTAAAGTTAAGCACTCCTTTTCACAAGAGCCTGCGTTTGAGACTATTTCAGACTCTGGTCTATAAACGAGGCTTGACCGTAGCAGTGCATGATGCTGCACCAACTGAAGAGCGTAACTTACTACGATGAATTGGCGGGAATTTTATGATAGAAGACAGTGCACGTGTGTTCAAGGCTCCCGTAGCAAAATGCTTATCGTCTTCGGTGTTCTTTAAATCGCCGAAGAGATCCTGCTACCATTCTATTTCACTTCAGCCCCTTTAAGCTACCCTCCTTCCCCTCCTCCTGATTGCATCCCGTACCTACCCTTTCCCTAATTCCCTCACACCACAACTCGTCTTAAGTACGAAGGCTTACACTAAAGCTTATTAAAGACAATGGTAATCGATGAATTCGTCTTAATGAGGCATATACCGCGGCGATCGACGGAAGTTCACTTGGCGTCCATAATTACCACGTCAATATTAGGTTCAGCCAACACCTCGTCGGGGAACAGTTGATGGTGAACTCTGGGTGCATCAATGGCCTCCTTGATGGTGTGGTTCATCCACAGCGCCCGCATCACCACCTGCGTGTTCAAAATTTAACGCCAAAAGAAAGCTAAAATAGAGAGTTTTAGGGAAGCGTTTTTGCACATCCAATGCGGTACGGTGGGCCCTCCGGTAAGGGTAAGAACTGCACATGTTCGAGCCTTCTGCAGTAGCACATGCGAAGTTCTGTACCGGAAGGCCCATCGTACCGCATCGGATATGAAAAAAGGGTTTCCTAAAACGCTCTAAAAACTCCTAGAGACACCGTAGTTGAAGCCTGTTTATACCGAAAAGCAACTATATCCTTTCAAGTACGCAGCTTGCTTTCCTGAGACGATGGTGATGGCGAGCGACCGCGAAAGAGCAAAAACTAGGGATGAAATAATGTGCGCGGTGGAGTACCAGGAGGAAGAGGAATGCCCATGTCAAATACTTTAGTAGGAGTGTACATTCTACTCCGCTCATTTGCATTAGACGGCACGACTATAGCTCTAAAGGCTCGTTCACACTCTTGCAACCGAGTACGACCGAGAGAGACAAGACCGGTTTTTAAGCCTCTTACGACGTCTTAGAACCAGCTCTGCAGCAGCGCATCCGGTCCTAAGACGTCGTAGGAGGCTTAAAACCGGTCTTGTCTTTCTCGGTCGTACTCGGTTGTAAATGTGTGAACGGGCCTTAAATCCTCTCCGAGCGGTTTGGAAACACCACGTCCGACAGAACGCACGCTCATTGTGCTGTGCACGGTGCCGCTCTTCCGCGCTGCTGCGAGAGAGGGGCTGCTGTCGGCACACCGAGATACCGGATTCGCCGAGGCGGCAGAGACGGCTGTCTCCACTGTCTTAACGGGTTTACACGATTATAATGGCAGAAGCCATCTACCACGCAAAGGCTATTGGCGTCGCCAAGGCTATTGGATTTTCGCGGAGTACGATGTATTCCCTAGTAATGTATTTCCACGTGTCTTCAGAGTGCAGCGGAGGCTGAGCTGATGGTTCCAATAAGTCTTACTGACGTTACTGACAAAAAGTAATATATTACAATTAATATTGGTTAAAAAGTATTAAGTTATATTACTTGATTGCTGGACAATAAAAGTAGTTGGCTGTTACTTGAAAACACAACAGTTACTTTTCCGATTACTCCAGATATACGAAACGACAGATTTTTTTTTTTTTTTTTGCCGGTGCGAGTGAAGCACGTAAGGTGGGCCGAATATAATGTGGTCGCCGTGTGAGACAGAGAGTCATCACCTAAATGTATTTCTTCCACCGTGGGTAAACGGAGTATAGGACCAGCCGGTGACGCCGGTCAGTGGCACCTCATTCTGACGACGCCACTGATCCTTTTTGCGCGAGGGGTCGACGATAACCAATTGCTCGCTCTTTTTGGAGGGATACGGCGGGTTGAGACAAGCGGTAGCCAGCCCTCGTGTCTACCCACTATCCTCCCCATCAAAGCTCGACCTGTGACGTCACCGCGCCCCCTACGGTGGCGCTGTCGTCGACACGGCGCGTGTGCAGATGCTACGAGCAAATCTGGTTTCTGCACATGCGCAATGTCCCCACCTGGTGTGGGCCAACGCGGACTTGTAATTATGTAAGCAGCGCGTTGGTGTACTGGTTTCATGGGCCGAACCTGCGCGGCACCGGTAATGATGCTGAATGCGCCGGTGCCGCTGACGACCATTGTGACGTCGCCCTGGGCGTCGGTCATCACCAGCGGCGAGATTGAGGACGTGGGTCGCTTTCCGGGCCGGATGTAGTTGACGTGGCTGGGCAGCAGCCCGAACGCGTTCTTGACGCCTGGGATGGCGAAGTCGTTCATCTCGTTGTTCAGCAGGATGCCCGTCGATGGGGACAGGGCCAGGGCGCCGAACCTGTTGGCGCATTTTTGGGGCAAACCGTCTTGATGTACTCGCGCACGAAACCATAAACTACGGCGTAGGCTATTATCGAGAAGTAAAATGAAAGCAGACCGTTAAATTACGTCAAGGGAATTTACCGAGGGCCTATGCCTTTCCTCTTTGGCCTGGGGGCACGCGGAGGGCGAGGTCACGTGGCAAGTTGTTATCGCTGGATTGGCTGACACAGCTTATGGTATCGGCCGCGGTCTATTTGAAAGTAAAGGCGCTGCGCGCGGTGGTGAGACAGTGCGAATTGCGCGCTTCCACATGCCATCACTTCGTCGTACATCAGTTGCCTCTCATTGGTGCCATTTATTGTACGGCGCAACCGACATTATTCACACACAGATCATTGCCTGGACTACAGGGTAAACTCGACGATGGGCAGAACCAATCTTGGCGGCAAACGCGTGCCGCGAACCGCCGTCCATGCGAGCTCCAGAAAAGAAAACAACAACAAACGTTCTTGCTTAGGGTACTTGATGCTGGTGTCGCCATTTCGTTGAACTTGCACAATTGCATTTAATTGCATTATAATCGGTGAACTCATTAAAAACAAATCTGTCCCGTCAAATTTATTTACACAAATACGCACATACTCCTACATGTAGTCATCTCGCCATGGTCTTAAAATTAAGATCGGAGAAACCCCCCTACGTTTTGCTGTTTTTCTTCTAGGTACTGTTAATTTTAAAATTATGTGAAAATGCGCTCAAAGCAATCTTAACGGTCATATTTCTGGATATTACTAAAAATCTACGACGTTTTCAAGGAAAAATCTAAGGGCCGTTTGATCTTGCATATGTCTTCATAACGAACCTCCAAAAAAATCAACACTCTCGTGCATACCATAAACTCAGACTTGTGCAGCGAAATGTGCCTATTCAGTGTTTGAATCCCAGCCGAGGTGCCCGCAATATGACGGAGGCATATTGCAGAGCAAGCAGCCGTGTAGTGAGCTTTCGGTTGCACGTCAAAAGATCCCCAGGTGATCGAAATTAATCCTCAGTCCTCCCCTGGGGCGTGTCAGATGCCCTTCGTTAATTTGGCACGTAAAACCCCCAAATTTGAATTTTGCCCATCCAGTGACGAGCAGGTGAATTCCCCTAAAGGCAGCGGATCGTAGAATACAGGTGTGTATGCATTGGATAGGCACGCAAACACACGTAGCAGTTCAATTGGCATACGATATCAATTCCATCCGCCCTTTATTCTTTCGACTTCCCCGCTAAATTTAGGAGGAAAGGTCAAAGAATCAGAGGTCATGTGAAGCAACGTAACTTCGAAACTCGCCAAGTCCAGGGCGTAGAAAATATTCAACGGGAAGAAGAACGTGACGTCCAAAAAAATGTCGGTGCTGCACTCACGGCCCATTGATGCTGCCCATTAGTGCCAGGGCATCTCCGTCGGGCATCAGGATGACGATCTGGCCCGAACCGTGGCTCTCGATCTTCTGGTAGCGGACACCGTAGTAGCGCATGTCCCTGAACGGCGTGCCGCGGATTTTGGATCTGACATACGCCAGAAACGATCCGGATGCGAGCTGCTCCAGAACCTGAGAAGACAGCGGTATCCCGTTGGCATTATGGTGCCCGGAACACGTTCCCGACTGGTGTGTTCGATCAAAAACACAAGACCTTCGACTTTCTTTCATGCACGTAACCACTGGAATGATGAGGCTGAACCCTTTGAATCACGCGGCAACTTGCGCCATCTAGCCGATGTGGTTGTTTTCCCTAACATTTAATAACATAGAGTTATATTATCTAAAGATATATCTAGTGGGTCCACTCAGCGCCACCTAGGGCGCGTCAGCATCGCCGCCACCACGCCTTCTAGCGTCTTACTGGCTGTGTTCCAAAACTTACTCGATCCAACTCCGGAGTAAAGGTTTCGTATTGTGACGTTTCAAAACTTACTCGCGCTTACTCGGTTACGTCAGAGCTCAGCGTTCCAGAAGCGGGTTGTTTACTCCGGAGTAATTACTCACGCTACCCTCCTCGATCGGGGGATAACGTCGGATCAAATGGAGTAAACATATATCACATGATCTGTTCGTCGCCTGCTTTTTGCGCAGACAGCCGTCAAAGCTCGCTTGCTCCATTGGCTTTGGTGGCGGACGTTCGAAATAACAAAGACTGAGGTGCAGCCATTTATGTGTGGTTATTGAGATTCGCTGTTTTCAACGCAGAAATTGACTGCACCAGATACAGACCGTGCACCTTCCCCGGGAAGGTATACCTGTTGTTATTTTCAGAGTGCGAGCGTAAACCGGAGCTTCTCCGCATCCTCGTCTTCGGCGTTGGAGGGAATTACATATTCTCACGTTCAAGGCTGAAAATGTTCGAACGCAGTAAATGATGTAGAAGTATCCCCCCCCCCAACCCGTGTGTGTGTAATGAGAGGATAACGCCTGTAAAGCAGTGAAGGCTTCGAAGATTTCATGTATATGATCAGTAAACAACCCCTCCCCATCTCCCTCCCGAAGAAATTTGCCTATAGCGGTTTGGAAGTTTTCTTTGTGATTTTGCAATCATATTCGCGTGAAAACGAACGTAAGTTGCATATCACTGTTGAGAAAGCCCCCGGCGCTGTACCGCTATACCGTGTGGAAGCGATTTCTGCGAAACTTAATCGGTGAAAATTACGATGGGTGGGACATATGCTTTTAGGGCACCTGGACTAGACTTACAGTAATCGCGCTGATTAATAAAAACAAATTTTCGATGTCTAACTGAAAGGAGTAAGTAATTTTGATCTCAATACCCTTACGAAATAATGCAATGAGTTTCAATTTAGTTTCTAATGTATTCTTAAAGATAATTTTTGTAAGGGTATACAGTCCAAAAAGAAGGTGAGCAAAAGGAGCTGGTGGAGCCACTTCAGAAAACACCGCGTCGTCATTAATATTATCGTCTCTTCGAGTGCTTTTTTCCATGCTCATAAGAGATCGTCGGCTATTTTCTGCTGCTATGTTTTCATTTTGCAGCAGCCCAAGACGAAGCCAATCCGCATGAAAATCGAGGTGATTCTCCCGGCCGTTCCAAAATCCAGTCGGGGATCGTTTACTCGCGTTGTCACGTGGTATTACCCGCTGACGTAGGGAACAGGTTACTCGGGTAAGATTTGGAACATAGCCACTTTGAGCACGACGCTAAAACACGGCAACGCCAAGACGGGCGTGTCTGCTTCTATGCGGCTCGCGTCGAGGCTTCGGCGTGTTTGCCACTTGGGGCGCGTCGGAGATCAACTAACGATGACGTCATAGGCAGGCATTGTCTTCCAAGTGGCATTGGTTCACCGCGTCCCCAGAAGGGGTTCCTTGATTCCCGACTGACGACGCCACAAAAGTGTCACGCTGTTGCCCGTCCCGATCCTGACGATGGAACAGCAGCGGTGATGGACGCTGCGGATGCCCGTTTTGCCGTGGCCAGCTGGCTGCAGCCAGTTTGTGGACGAAAACCAAGGCAGACACATTTCGAAACGCCGCGACGACGGCGACCCTTGCATCCGCTCGCCTGTTTTTTTTGTTTTTTTACCAGGATAGCGACATCTGACAGCGTGACATGCCGGCTCCTGTGACGCGATTTGCGGCCACATGGGACCACTTTCATTTCATAGGCGGAATGGGGCGGTAAACACACCAGCCAGGCACGTAGCAAGGATTTTGATTTGGGGGGGGGGGTGCGCTCGCCCATGACAAAATGCTGTATGAGGAAGGAGAGAGAGGAGGTCCCAGCAAAATAGAAGATTGTTTTTTGGGGGGGGGGGCGGGAGTCGGGCCTATCGCTCCCCCCCCCTGGCTACGTGCCTGAAACCAGCAGTTGGCACGAAGGTCACCAGGTCGAAGCAGAGTACCAGACCGAAGCGTTAACGAAGGAAGAAGCAGACGTAGCGCATTGTTTACAAAGACAGGTGGCAAAAAGAAAAAGAAATATTGTGAAGTTTCTTGTTTACCTTGCCCCGTCTCGCAGCAAGTTTTAGGCCTTACCATCTTCTTGGAACTGCAATGTCTGGAGGGACCTTCCTCGGTGAGCAAGTAAAATCTCACGACGAGCAAAGTATAATTAGGGTAAGTGTAAGTGCATCGAGCATGAGGAAGCGTCATGCTCAATGCAACGATGCAGGCTGCTTCTTCTTTGATATCTATACGTGTTACCAGTTTGGTAATTTGCCGAGATCCTCCCATAGATTGCAGAGATTGACCCTCTCAATGGCTTTGTGGAAAGGTAGGCGCTCTAGATTTTTTTTTGAGATTGTGGACCAACGCGCGGCTCTGATGTTCCATAGCTGCGGTGGCGCTGCTGTCGGCCCCACTCGTCTGCAGACGCTTCATATAACACAAATGTGGTTTCCGCGCACGCGCACTGCCCACACCCTGTGTGGGCAAACGAAGGCTGTTTGCAGGCAACCCGTTGGCGTATATACATTAACTCAACTCTATGACGTCATGCCACAACGGTAGCGCTGCGGTCGGCGCATGCGCAGCTCTCGCGCGAATCAGGCAATTCTGAGCAGACGCAGTGCCCACGCAAGTTGCGTGGGCACAAACGGGGACTTGATTGTAAGCCGCGTTTCAATATGTATAATCTACGCAGAAGATTACTTTTTAATTTATAGAATCGGATTGCGATCCCTGCCGTAGACACTTTTCAGAATCCCGTCTAGCAACATTGGCCGTCGCTTTTTTTGTTGTTGTTTTCTTTAGAAACAAAGTACGTGATTAGGTTTTAGTCATCGCCGGAACGTTGACGCATCGCTCGTGTAGAATACAGGATCAGTGTGTGCTCCCAAACAATGGCGTACTTGAATAATTGGAGTAGACACTTCTAGTCGGCGCGAACTTTTGAAAAAAAGTCTATCGTACCCGTTCAGTGCTCTGTGAACCTACATCTTGCATGTCGATGTGGCCCGGGTCACCGATTTCCATTCGCTTCGCGTACGTGAACTTGATGGCCTCCACGAAGCGATGGATGGTCTCCTCGCTATCGTCCAGCGAGAAGCCGGAGCCACCGGGCCTCTGCTGGCGGTAGCTGTCCATGAGCGCAATCATGAAGGCCAGCAGGGGTCCTCCAGACGGTGCCGGGGGCACGAAGACGCTCACGTTGTCTCGCAGCGTGCGCCCAAGCGCCTCGGTCACGTCCACGTAGTAGCCTTGTACGTCCTCCATGGTAATGATGCCACCTTGAAGAGAATGGAGAATTATCAACTCGGCGATGCCGCCTCTGCTGTTCTTTGAGTCTTCGGGTTCGATTTCTTCGGAGACGATAGACCACAGGAAAGGAGGAAAACAATAAGGCTCGCCTTGGTAATGATTCGTCAAATACGTCTGCAGATGATTCGTTCAGAACTCGATGATTCGTCTAATAAGTCTATGGATGATTCGTCTAAGAATCCTATGGATGATTCATTCAGTACGTGACGATTCATCTAAAAAGTCTCCGGGTGGCTCGTCCGACACCGGATAATTCGTCTAATACGTCGCCGGATGGTTGGCCCAATACGTGTCCGGATAATTTGTCCGAAACGTGATGATTCTTTTACTACGTCTCCGATTGATTCCTCCAATACGTCTCCGGATGATTCCTTCCATACGTTTCCGGATGCTTCATCCAATAGCCGATGATTCGCCGAATACGTCTCTGAATCATCCTTTCAATACGCGATGACTCGTCTAATACGCGATGATTGTGTAATACACTTTCCAGACAGCAAACATGGTTGTAGAAGGTGGCTGAGTTTCTCGCCCGTATTTGGGCAAGAGCTGCCTGGGGTACCTCAATAGCCGTATTTATGGGAATAGGTTTTGAATAAGTTCAATGCCAGATCACTAATAGTCCAGCAGGGACGTTGTTTACTTCTAGGCTGAAGGCGAAGTACTCAGCGAAAGTAAATACGCGCGTCGAAACGTAAATATCTAAGTTTTACGTCTCAACGCAACTCGAGGCTATGACCAACGCTCCAAAAACTGGAATTTGTTCAAACTCGGGCCGCAAATTTTCTCTACTCCGACTACTCAAACTCTACCAGCGTCACCGAACTTCAACCCAGCAAACCTTGAATTACGACCCAACATTTTCGGACCCTGTCTTTTCTCGCAAACTTTACCCCAGATTAGTTTAAAGCTTTGCCACCATGCCCGCTCATTACATTTCATGCAGCATCAGCCACCAGATAGAGAGCTGTTTATCCACCATGTGCGCTGCCCATCTCTGTTCAGTGTTCACTCGGATAGCAAAGGACTGGAATGTCCATTGCCGCCGCTCTCCCCTCCAACCCTACCCTTTTGAAACATTGCTTATTTTACACCGTGAGCGAAGGGGGGTACCGAGGAAACAAAGACGCCTTAATGCGTCTCGACGATCCCTCGTAGCCGTTTTAAGACAACTATCAACTATCAAAGACAACTATTTAAATGTCTTTTATATTCAATTCATGTCTAAACTCTCACCACTGTCCCGTATGCAACTTTCATTTAATACAATCGCATCCTCTACTTTGGACATCTTCACAGATCTCCCAGTTTTTCGCCGGAACTTGGCAAGTCTAGTTGAAAGTTGAAACTCTATTACATTTTGTGTGAAGTGTGCGACCTATTTGTAGTTATGCTAATTTGTACATTGGAGCTGTGCGTGTGCTGTGTTTCTTCTTTTTGTCTTGTGTGCGCCAATGTGAAGACCCGCGTGGTTGTTTTTGGGCACATTAAATAAACAAATTATTATTATTATTATTATTATCAAACAAATAACTTTCTGATGCAATATCCCTCCGATAAAATCCCGCTTACGAAATATTTGAGGTATAATGAGTACTAGAATGAATCACTGAATGAATTACCTTAAAATTAAACAATGACCGAATGAATGAATAAACAGGTAAATTAAGTGAACGAGTAAATAGATAAGTAAGTGAGTGAATGAGTTATTAAACAATAAAATAAATTTAAATAAATTTAAAAAAATATGAATGAATAACTAAATAGATAAATGAGTGACTTAGTAAACTAGGAAAGAGAGAGTGATATATAAATAAAACTTTAAATTGTCTTGATTGCTCGGAAAGTTTAGGAAAGCACTGAGTGTGCCGTACATGCATGATGCGTGCGTTATCATTTCTTATCCTTGGCTTTGGAATGCTTTCGGTTATTTCCGATGCGGTGCACGCGCAACACGCTCATGCCGTCTGGGCGCGCCGACAGTTGTCTACTTCCGCAGGCTTCCTTGAGTCCTACTTAGTCCAGTCGCTTGCGCCCCTGTTCGCCTCCTCCTAGCGCGGTGAGCAGAGGCACGGGGCCCAAGCAGCACGAAAATTGGCCAAGCATTGGCCAAGGGCTGGCGATGGTCTTTTGGAAAATGACCAAAGAGTGGCCATTCGTCGGCCAATGGCTGGCGACGGTCTTTTGGCCAATGGCCAAAGAGTGGCCATTCATCGGCCAATGGCTGGCTATGGTCTTTTGGCCAAAGGCCAAAGAGTGGCCATTCATCGGCCAATGTGCTTCAAAGAGTGGCCATTCATCGGCCAATGCTTGGGCAATGGCTGGTGGCCAGTGGTCCATGGCCAATGGCCAGAAAAGGCCAGTCATCAAAAAATGGCTGGCCACTGTCTGGCCACTAGCAAAAGGACCATTTCCAGCCATTGGCCAATAATTGGCCAAATCTGTGCTGCTTAGGGGTTTGCGAATCACAAGGTTCTAGGTTCGATTCCCGTTGCGCAGCTGGGTAAATCATGCCAATTTTGGTTAATGTTAAATACTATGATTAAGTATGCTCGCACATGCTTTGTAAGCTTATGCATTGCCTGCTATGTGCTATGCATTCGCGTCTCCAGCAAAACGAACGGCACCTAGCGGAAGAACACTAAACTAGCCGGAACAAGTCCTTTCCAGATTTCTGGTCGACTCTTTTGGCTTCCGTGATTGCGGTTGTTGGTGATTTGCGCGATAGAACAGTTGTCTCGGTGACTCTGTAGTAACTGTGTACTATCAGCTGGTTCCCAGGTTGGTGTGCACGCAACCAACGCAACTGCGTGAAGCAGACGTTTCGCGTTTATCAACGTACATCAGCTCCGTGGAAGGATATCAGGCAGTCCTTTCATCACTTTCTCAAAGAAAGTCAAGCCACTGAAAGCACCGCTATGTCAACACGTTGCCGTAGGTTCGAAACATGGAGGATAAAGAGCGGGGCCAACTATTTTGAGTTCATTATGCTTGCTTGCTGACCCTTCAGCGTTGTGCGTTGAGCTGGCACATGGCACGGCACGACCTAAATTAGGCCGCCATATTTGCCCGATTGTGGCGTCTCCTGTTGGTCTGCTGGAGTCGCGATATGCTTTAAGCGGCCTCCGCTGCGCGTAACGTCTTCTTGTGACGCCCGAGCGTATACCGCCTTTCGCATAATTTCCAGCCCTTGAGCAGATTCTAGTGTTTAAGGGGAGCTCCGGCTAAATTTCGATGGTCACCGATTTGGCCAAAAAATTGGTAAACACATAATAAACAGGTCAAAACCTGTAATCCAAA